>OY821521.1:194694525-194777025 GCA_963682025.1 Cordilura impudica | reverse complement strand
AGTAAAATAAAATAAAGTAAAATAAAATAAAATAAAATAAAATAAAATAATATCAAATAAAATAAAGTAAAATAAAGTAAAATAAAATAAAATAAAATAAAATAAAATAAAATAAAATAAAATAATATCAAATAAAATAAAGTAAAATAAAGTAAAATAAAATAAAATAAAATAAAATAAAATAAAATAAAATAAAATAAAATAAAATAAACTAAAATAAAATACACTAAAATACAATAAAATATAATAAAATAAAATAATATAAAATAGAATAATATAAAAGAAAATAAAAAAATTGAATAAAATAAAAAGGAATAAAATAAAATAAAATAAAATTATATAAAATAAAATAATATAAAATAAAATAAAATGATATAAAATAAAAAAAAAAATAAAATAAAATAAAATAAAATAAAATAAAATAAAATAAAATAAAATAAAATAAAATAGAATAAAATAAAATAAAATAAAATAAAATAAAATACAATACAATAAAAGAAATGAAAAGAAAAGAAAAGGAAATAAAATAAAAGAGAATAAAATAAAATAAAAGAAAAAAAAAATGGAATTAAATTAAAAGGAATTTAATAAAATAAAATAGAATAAAATAAAATAAAATAAAATAAAATAAAATAAAATAAAATAAAATAAAATAAAATAAAATAAAACATCTTAAAATAAAATTAAATAAAATGAAATAAAGTAAAATAAAATAAAATAAAATAAAATAAAATAGAATAAAATAATATAAAATAAAATAAAATATAATAAAGTAAAGTAAAATAAAATAAAATAAAACAAAATAAAATATAATAGAATAAAATAAAAGAAAATAAAAAAATTTAATAAAATTAAAAGGAATAAAATAAAATAAAATAAAATAAAATAAAATAAAATAAAATAAAATAAAATAAAAAAAAAATAAAAAAAAAAAAATAAAATAAAATAAAAAAAATAAAGTACAATACAATAAAGGAAACGAAAAGAAAAGAAAAGAAAAGAAAAGGAAATAAAATAAAATAAAATAAAATAAAATAAAATAAAATAAAAGAAAATAAAAAAATAGAATTAAATAAAAAGGAATTTGATAAAATAAAATAGAATAAAATAAAATAAAACATCTTAAAATAAAATTAAGCAAAATGAAATAAAGTAAAGTAAAATAAAATTAAATAGAATAAAATAATATAAAATAAAATAAAATAAAATAAAATAAAATAAAATAAAACATAAAATAAAATTAAATAAAATAAAATAAAATAAAATAAAATAAAATAAAATAAAATAGTATAAAATAAAATAAAAAAACATAAAATAAAATTAAATAAAAAAATAGAATAAAATAAAATTAAACTAAGCAAAATAAAATATTTTAAAATATAATAAACTTAAATATTCATTTAAAAAAAATTAAAAAAATTAAAAAATAAATTAAAATAAAATTAAAATTAAATAATTAAAATAAAAAATAAAAAATTATATTAAATTAAATTTTTTTAAATAAAATAAAATAAAATAAAATAAAATACAATAAAATAAAGTAAAGAAATAAATTAAAATAACATTACACAAAACTAAATAAAATATTTTAAAATAAAATCAACTAAAAACTAACTAAAAAAAAAATAAAAAAAAAAAATAAATTAAAAAAGAAAATAAAATAAAAAATTAAAACAAAATAAAATAATATAAAATAAAATGATGAATAAGAAATTAATTAAAATAAGTATAATTATGAGAATTAGTAGTAATTTATATTTTATTTTTACAGTTGTTTAAATTTATTAAAATTAAGATTATTATATATTAAACATAATTGCCACCCTAAGTTTATCTGACTTCAAGTAGCCAACAACACCTAAAACATACTCGTATCATATATTTGTTAATATTAATTTCATACGTTTCAGTTCTGTAGAAAATTAAAGAAATAATGCCAACACTTTTGAAAGATAATCAGTATTTAGAATAATAAATTTATGAGTATATTTTAGCCTACTTTGATCAGGGCATTTGTAGTAGTAGTGGTGATATAACTATCTGTTATGGTGTACAATTTACTCGGTTCTTCTTTAGTTTATTATTAAGGAAAACGTTGAGGCTTACGGCATAAAGCGATGTTTCATATTGACCTAACATTTAAAAAAACCTATTATTTGTATAAATTAAAAATGGTTGATAAATCTTTTTATTTTAAGCAAGCGATTAAGAATTTGAATTAAAAAAAAACAAGTTATCAAATAATATAAATATTTTGATTATTTGAATAAATAGACAATTATTCCAGGAAATAGAATTACTGAGGAAATATAAAATAATATAATATAAATACAATCGAGTGATTTAAATTTTTTTAAGTTATTCGAATAAATTAAAAACTTATAGTGCAAAAATTTAAACCATTATATGTATAATTAAGTGATTAGAATTTTAAAACGTTTCATAGATTCATAATTTATTTGACTAAATTGAATATATCATAAATTTATAATTAATTCGGCTTTATTGAATATTAGTCGAATAAAGGCAATCAAGTAAAATTTCGCTCCAGAGAACAGCATTGATTAAGAAATAGTTTTTTTTCATTGTATAATCACTATAAATTTATTTGAGCACTTCGTCATCGTTAAAGTATAGAGTCAATCTTAAAAAATATGTTTTAATTAGTTAATCGGTAATAATTTATTCGAATAATTTATTATTCACAATTTTTAATTTACTTATGTCATGCAAAATTTCTCCTTAAGAATTAGAGAACTTAAACGTAGTGTTCTTTTATCGATTAATCGACATAGATTTTCTACAATTAGTCGCTAATCGAAATTTTGCCATTTTAAGTTACTCGAGTAAAAATTCTTCGATAAAGGCTAGTAGAGAGTAAACAAATATTTGCAAGTCAATATAAAGCTTATTCGAAATATGCGCTTTTTGAAATTTGTCATTTAAAATTGCACGAATAAAAGTACTCGATTAATTAAAAGAAGTTTAATCAAGTGCATAACTTTCTCTCTAAAGCAACATTATTCGTTAAATTTCTACTAAAATAAATAAATTAATTTTTTTCTCGTTAAAAACTTGAGAGCTTAAAATAGTATTTTTTTAATCGGCTAATCGATAAATTTTCTACGAATTATTTCCCATACGAAATTTTTCGATTCTAATTACCCGAGTAAAAATTTGTCGACAAAAAGCAGCAGATCGTATATAAATATTTGTAAATCAATATAAAACCTACATGAAATATTCGTTATTCGAAATTTGTTATTTAAAATTACTCGAGTAAAAACGTATCATAGATTCATAATTAAATCGACTAAATTGAACGTATCATAAATTGATAACTTATTCGACTATATTGAATATTAGTCGAATAAAAGCAATCGAGTAAAATTTCGCTATTAAGAACAGCGTTGATTAAGAAATTGTTTTTTCATCGAATAATCGCTATAAATTTATCTGAACACTTTGCCGTCGTTAAAGTATAGAGTCAATCTTAAAAAATATGTTTTAATTAGTTCATCGATAAAAATTTATCGATAAAAATTATTCGAATCATTCATTATTCACAATTTCTAATTTGTGTTAGTCATGTAAAATTTCTGGTTAAGAATTAGAGAACTTGAACAGAATATTTTAAAAGCGATTAATCGGCATAGACTTTCGCTATTTGAAATTTTGCCATTTTAAATTACTCGACTTTAAATTCTTCGATAAAAGCCAGCATAGAGTAAACAAATATTTGCTAATCAATATAAAACTTATTCGAAATATGCGCTTTTTGAAATTTGTCCTTTAAAATTACTCGATTAATCGGAAGATGATAATTCAAGTGCATAACTTTCTTTCTAAAGCAACATTATTCGTTAAATTTTTACTAAAGTAAATAAATTAATTTTTTAAGCAGTTAGTTTTAAAATTTCTCGTTAAAAATTTGAGAGCTTAAAAAATATTTTCCAATCGATTAATCGATAAATTTTCTACGAATAATTTCCCATACAAAATTTTTCGATTTTAAATTACTCGAGTAAAAATTTGTCGACAAAAATCAGCAGATCGTAGAAAAATATTTGCTAGTCAAAATAAAACTTATTTGAAATATTCGTTATTCGAAATTTGTCATTTAAAATTACTCGAGTAAAAATTCTCCATTAATCGAAAGGAAATATTTCAAGTGCATACCCTACTATCTAAAGTAAAATTACCAGTCCAAATTTTAGTCGAGTAAATAAATTAATGTGTTTATCAGTTAATCGATAAAAATTTATTCAAATTACTCGCTATTCGATATTTCTGATGTACGTTAATCATGTAAAATTTCTCGTTAAAAATAAAGATTTTAAAAATAAATTTTGTAGTCTATTAATCGAAATAATTTTTCTACAATTTATTCACTTTTTTAAACTTTTCGTTTTAAATTACTTGAGTAAAAATTTCTCGATAAAAACCAGCATAGCGTAGATAAATATTTAAAATTACTCGACTAAAATTAGTCGGTTAATCAAAAGAGGAGTATTCAAGTGCATGCCCGGCTATTTTACTCAGTAATTGAATAATTTTTTTAATCAATTATTCTCTAATTTTTGGATTATCCTTATTTTGTTTATTCATACATGACCTAGTGTAGGGTATTTTATAGCTTTGTTTTTTTTTTTTTAATTTTAGTTCTCAAGAACTAGTTTTTATTTGATATTTCTTTTATACCAAAACTCTTATTTCCTGCGTTAGTGTTTGTCCTGGGACACAAGTCGTAGTTTCTTATTAATTTCTCCCCTCGCTAAATTTCTACATTTTACTTTCCTTTAAGAATTAATTGTAAATTAGACCATGAAATTAGTTTTAAAATTGTTCAGGCATAAATATTGTTTATGTTAATTATGTTAGTTGCGTATTTGCCATTTCGCGAATTATTATTATTATTATTCTAAATTGGAAAAATATTTTAAATAACCAACGATAAGTTTATGGTTGTAAATTACTTAAGGGTATTAAATAAATAAATTACTACAATAAGATAGCAACAACAAACTAAAGTAAAAGAAAGGCAACAAAATAGTAATTTCTGTTTGTTGTTTCTTAATTAAAAAATAAAACATATTAATTATAGAGCAGAATTAACAAGTTATTTAATTAATGTTTCCATTCGAATCAAATTTTTAAAATTGACTTAAGTGCTTCTCATAAATTCATATTTTTTTTTTTTTTAGAAAAAATATGACTTTTTCTTTTTTTAATAATAGAAGCTGTCAATATTTTTGTTTGATTTATATGAAACTTTATGCCATCAATTTGTCTAGACAGTTTCCAGTATTCACAGCTTTCTTAATATATAAAAATTTGGAAACATGACAAGTTCAGTGTCATTAATCTTTGTTTCCAGTTAATAGAACATTTCATATTTTTCTTCTATTTCTTTTCATTTTTACAAGTTCTTATTTCTGGTAAGATTTTGTACGAGTTTCTATTCATTTGGCTTTTTGCTGAATTTTAATAAAGTATTTTCAATTAATTTATAGATTTTTCGAATGTAACAACGAGTAAATTATTTGTTTTGCTCTCGCAACTAACAAGATAAGTATAATCTGTATTTGCTGGTGTTGTTTTTGTTGTTGTTGTTGTCTGCCAATAAATCATTACTTTTTTCAATTATGTAATTAATCATAAAAAGGAATTTATAAGTATAGATTGAAGCATCTACAAATACAAACAAATATGATACATATTTACATTTCTACATTTACATATACATGAATATAATCCTCCACATATTTGCTACATTTTTAATTTTCATAATGCTTTTTTTTGTTGTTGTTTTTCAGTAAGAAGAAAATTATGACATCATGTTGAAGTGGTTTGTAAAATTTTGGTTTATCCAAGTTTAAAGAAATATGAGAAAGAACTTTTATAAATATGTGGAATGGATCAAGATTAAATATAATCGCCTATTTAGCAGCCGATATAACAAAATTTAGCCGATATCTAAGAATAATCTCATTCAGACTTCGATATTAGGTTTCTAAATTCGACTAGTATGCCCTGTCATGCCTCGTTACGACTTATCGAGACTAATTGACGTGTATATTCTTGTAATCAATCTTGGATTAATTCAGGGAAGCTATGTTCGGATAATTTTTCGTTATTTTTAAGCTAATTCAAAAAGCGTCATCTCAAATATATGTAAAAGTACATATGTAGGTATGTACAAAACCGTACATCACATATGACAACTCTTACGAAAACTGAGAATAGTGGAAATTAGAAGTATAAATGCAAAAAATATTCAAAATTCAAAAATAACGATTGTTTGTTTGGACGGAGTTGTATCTTCTGAAATTAATACAAAGTAAAGCTGTATGGTACGAAAACTGAATCTAACCACACTGCTCATATGACTTTAGGTGAGTGTGTTAAAGCGCTGACCAAAAAGTGCAAGTACGAGTGTATGTGAAGGTTCATGGTTCAAAACCTCACGGCCGCCCTAAGTAGAAAAAATTTTCATATAGAAACAATCTATTCAATTAAAACATAGGCCTGACTTTAGGTGAGTGTGTTAAAGCGCTGACCAAAAAGTGCAAGTACGAGTGTATGTGAAGGTTCATGGTTCAAAACCTCACGGCCGCCCTAAGTAGAAAAAATTTTCATATAGAAACAATCTATTCAATTAAAACATAACAATTATCACAATGTTCAATAAATCGCTGATGAAGGCTGAAATGCCAGAAACCGGTTCGATTAAGAATACAGTGCAGTTATGAATTTTTGAAATATATGTTTTCTTCTTCTTTACCACGCGTCATTTAATCCCATTTAAATTAATGAAAAAGAACAATTATCTATAGTATTAATAGGCAAGGCGATTTCTTGTGACCGATATAACCTTGTCAGTTTTAAACCGATTTTAAGCAAACATACCTCATTTGAAAGGCATTTGATTTTAGCTGTCCACCAGGTTTAGAGATTTGTGCTGTCTGGAACAATTTTATTTTTGAGTAAAATTCATTTAAAGTTGCTACTAACACTTGCAGAAAATTATATAATGATGTGTGTGAGTTTAGTAAATTTGTTAATGTGTTTTCAAAAATTTTATATGAAAAGCCCTGTGTTGAATTGAAAAACAATTTTGCACATAAATCAATAACGACAATAACGCAATCGAATTTAATTATAACACTTGCATATCAAACGTCCTGTGTTGAATTGTGAATTGCCTAAAATTAGCATATATTTATGTGGTGGCTCAAATACCTTTAGGTCCATATTTCTGTGTGTTTAACAAATATATATCTATACTAATATAATAAAGAGGTAATGTGAGTTTGTTTGTTTGTTTGTAGGAGGTAATCTCCGTAACTACCCATCTGATCTTCCTGAAATTTTCAAAGAGTCTTACTGCGGATATGGGAAGTGCTATAGGCTATAATTTTTTAAATATTTTTAGTGAGCGTGGCACCTCCCACACAAAGTAAATTTTTAATATCATATACATATATTGAGTACTATGATAGGGAGAGCTTTGCAAATTTGTGTGAGGTCACCTATTGTTAATATTAGTAGCTACGCCAGAAATGGGCGGGTTAGGATAAGTGGGCGTGTACCTCCCATACAAGTAATTGTTCAATATTATATATCTCGAGTACTGTGATAGAGAGAGCTTTTAAAATTTTTCTGATGTCACCTATTATTAATGTGAGTAGTTGGATACAAAATGGGCAGTATTGGACCAATAGGCGTGGCACCTGCCACACAAAGTAAATATAAAATGCCATATGTCTGGAGTACTGTAATAGTGAGAGGCTTGGGACTTTGTGTGAGCCCTTAATTTATCCATGTGATTAGTTAGACAAAAAATGGGCGTGATTGGAGCAGTGGGCGTGGCACCACCCATACAAAGTAAATATATGATATCGTATAACTGGTGTGCTAAAAAAGGGAAGCTTTGACACTTTGCACGGGCCTATCAGATCTTAGTATGAGTAGTCGTACAAAAAATTGGCGGGTTCACACCAATAGGCGTGGCACTCCCCATGCAAAGTAACTACTTATTGTCATATATCTTGAGTACTGTAAAAGAGAGGGCTTTGTGGCTTTGCATGAGCCCATAGGTTATTTGTGTGATTAGTCGAACAAAAATGGTCGTGATAGGAGCAGTGGGCGAAGCACCGCCCATTAAGTAAATAGATATCGAATATATAACTGGTATACTATAAAAGGGAATGACTCGACATTTTGCACGAGTCCATCAGATATTAATGTGAGGAGTCCAATAAAAATTGGGCGGGATGGGATTGGTGGGCCTGGCACCTCCTATCTAAGAAATATGAAGTACTACGAAAGCAACAGTCTTGAAAAGAAAAAATAAAAATCACCCAAAAATCAAAAATCTTCAAAATCAAAAATGGGCAAAATCAAAAATCGCTAAGAGAAAAATTGCCAAATGATATTCTAAATTCAAGGTCAATAGTTAAGTGGTGCCAGATCTAATTTGGAAAATCCATGTTCTTCTCATGGGCAGCTATATGTACCTTTCTCCTGGGTAGGAACGCTGAAGCACACTGGGTTACATCTAGTAATGAAATAAATTTAATGATTTAAATACATTTAAAAAAAACATTGAAAGAATTAAATTGAATGAAATAATAAAATTTCTTAGAAAATTGCACCCGAATTTCGAGGGCTGGGCTCTGCTAGTCAAGCATAATTAAGTACAAGTGCAAGGAGTACAATAGGTGCACTTACACATCATATTTTATACATCATCATCATCATCATCATTTTAATATTCCTTGTTGGGAGCTGCAGGTATAATTAAATAAATTGCCTGCTTTGGCAAGCTTTGAACCTTCTTTGTAAGCAATTTTCGCAAGATTGCAATAATTAGATCAGAGGTTATCAAAAATCTTTATTTCGATCTTCTTGCGCTTCTTCCAATAACTGTGTGTGGAATTTTTCATTCCTAATTTCACGGCCACTGGATACAACAATAAGCAACACGCGCATTTTTATACCCTATACAACTATGTGGTCAGGGTATAATCATGATGTTTGTAACGAACAAAAATATTTGACCTAGACCCATATTTTATTATACCGATCGACTCAGAATCATTTTCTGAGTCGATTTAGCGATGTCCGTCCATCCGTCCGTCAGTGTGTCCATGTCAATTTTGTAATCAAACTACAGGGCGCAAATGTGAACATATTTTGATGAAATTTTGTACGTAAGCTTCTTTCGACCACAGCAGGAATGCTGTTGAAATTGATGAAAATCGGTGCATGTTCAGACCTAGCCCCCATACAAATGACACCTATGAAATCGACTTCAATTGCCATAAGATCCAAATTTTCATATAAATCTCAGTCAAACTGGGTTCGTGTATGTTATTACATCCAATTGCCAGTAGTCCAAATATTAACCATATGATATTTCTTAGTCATAGCCCCCATATGAAGCTGGTTCCCGATCTTCACTTAAATCTATCAGAAAACAAAAAAAATGCACAGATTTTGCTCAAATTTTGTTCGTATAAGTTTTTGCAAAAAATAAGTGACCTTGGCAAATTTGGTCAGTATCAGTCCATTTTTCGACCTAGTCCCCATATAAATGTAGCATCCGATATGAACTTTTTCATATTCAAAGGAAAAAAATTAGTTGGGCCTAAGAGATAGGGTCTCTAAACGCATTGTATAGGGTATCGCATAGGCGGTCTGGACCGATTATAATTTTCTTACTTGTTTTTATTAAATTAGCATATAATTTCATTTTGTTATTTCGACCGATGTTTCAGCGTTTCGGAAAAAACGTCTTGTCGTATTTCCATCATTCGTATTTCCAAAACAAAATATGAGTTGGTCAACTTTTAATACCATGCCTCTTTAAATTTTTTCTGAATTTCTTTTTTTGTTTCAGCTTTTATTTTTAAGTCGTTTTTTCTTAATTTCTTCATCCAATCTGTCCAATAACTCAACATGGTACTCGGCAGTTATTGTTTTTCCTTTCTCCAAGTTATCAATAAATATTATACCACGTGTATCCCAAAAAAAAAACTGGCTATTACTTTCCAGCCGATTGTCAAGTCCTGGTCGCTTTGGTTGGCTTTCGCACGGTTGTTATAAATCGAGGTAGAAATTCAGTTGATTTTACTTCAAACATCTCCAAAGTATACTTTGAATCATGAAAACGTTTCAGTTTTTGTTCAGCTGTTAAAAATCGCAGCACCCATTGGGCAGAAATATTTGCCGATTCACTATGTTGGTACCTTTATGATGTCAGCAATCACACTCACTTAATCTTTCGATCATCCAATATTGCGTGTTGCAATTTTCTTATGCTATCTTCGGTAACTGCCACATTTGGACGACCTGGACGATCTGTATCATTTGTGTTCGTACGACCACGTTTAAGTTTGGAATACCACCTTATAACTATTGAATATGATGGCTAAGATTCAGCATAATGTTTATCAATCCATTCTTGGTTTGAGCAGTCTTTTTTCCCACCGAAAAATAATGTTTAATCAAAACACGAAACTTTTTGGAATGCAGTTTTTTCTAAAACTTTAAAAGCAACATCATTTTTAAAACGGTAACTTTTTTTCTAATTAATGAAATGTCATGAAATTTTGACATAATTGGCCCTACTGAATAAACTAAAAAACTGGCACTTTATGTGAGGCCATGTACTTTTCACTCCAGGTAGTATTTCACTTGAAATATAAAAATTCTAAATTTTTCTCTCATTTCCAATCTAAATAATAAAAACTAAAACACTTTGAGACACAATTTGTTTCACAAATGTTAACGAAATATTTGCAAATAACCTGAACTTAATCTTTCTTTAGCGATCTTGTTTACTTTTCAAATACTTTTTCAAATATACGTACGAAGTTTTCACGTTTTTTTTTAGCCTTTTTTGCACAAATATTTCAATAAAGTCTGACTTTTAAGTTTCACTACAAAAACACCAGAGCACGTTTGGCATTAATTTTGATGATATAGAATTTTTTATATAATTTTGAAGATACTTATTTTTTTTTTAATTAATCCAAGAAAACAGGCAATTCTAACCCAGTATGCGAAGTTTGTATTTTACAATTAAAACGTTTTATTTTATTAAATATTGATTTACACTATTTTTTGATTTTCCATTCGTTGCAAAAATTATCAAATTTTTCGCCGTTCCTGCTCGGAAGCAGGCTGCATATAGCTGCCCACGAGAAAAACATGGATTTTCCAAAGTAATTCTGGCTACACTTAAAGATTGACCTTGAATTTAATATATAATTTCGCAATTTTTTTTTTAAGCGATTTTTGGTTTTAGCGATTTTGATTTCGCTGATTGTTGATTTTTAAGATTTTTGTTTGTGGCGATTTTTGTTTTTCGTGATTTTCAGTTTTGGCGATTTTTGAATTTGGCGATTTTTGATTTGGCGATTTTTGAATTTGGCGATTCCGTCCATATTTTCCATGACTAATCACATTGGTAATTAATGTAATTGTCAAAAATTATTTGACAGTCGCATTCATAGTTATACCCAATACCACTATGTGGTTTGGGTATAATGACTTTGTGCTGCTGTTTGTAACAACCAAAAATATTTGACCTACACCCATCTTTAATTATACCGATCGAATCAGAATCACTTTCTGAGTTGATTTAACAATGTCCGTCCGTCCGTCCGTCCGTCCGTCTGTGTGTCCATGTAAACCTTGTAATCAAACTGCAGGTCGCAAATATGAATATATTTTGATGAAATTTGGTGTGTAAGCTTTTATCAGCCGTTCGATGAACGCTACTGAAATTGGTGAGAATCGGTCCATGTTCAGACCTAGCCCCCATACAAATAACCCCTATGAAATCGACATAAATTGCCATAAGATCCAAATTGTCATATAGATCTTACTCAAATTGGGTTTGTATGCGTTCATTACATCCATTAATGAGTAGTCCAAAAATAATCCCTTTGGCCCCATATAGAGCTGCTTCCCGATCTTCACTTAAATCTATTAAAAGACAAAAATATTGCACTGATTCTTCTCAAATTTTGTTTGTATATATTTTTGCAAAATAAAAGAGATTTTACCAAACATGATCAGGATCGGTCCATTTTTGGACCTAGTCTCCATATAGATATATCATCCGATATGAACTTTTTCATATCTGCAGCCAAAAAAAATTAATAAAAATCCCACTCAAATTTGGTTTTTGCTTATTTTCTGTGTCCAGTTAATTGGGCCTAAGAGAGAGAATTTCTAAACGCATGGTATAGGGTATCGTATAGTTGGTCTAGACCGACTATAATTTTCTTACTTGTTTTTCTTTGACTTACGGACAGTTAGAGACGCATGTTTTCATCAACAATTTTTCCCACAAAATTTGTACTGTAAAATTAAAAAATTTTTTTTTATTTATTTTATATATTTTATTTTAATGCTGGCTGACATACAGTTTTCTTTCGCAAGCTACATGCAGCTGTCCACGAGAATAACATAGATTTTTTAAATAAATCCAGCAGCACTTAACGATTGGCCTTGAATTTAGAATATCATTTGACAGTATTTATACCCTATACCACCATGTGCTGTTTGTAACTACCAAAAATATTTGACCTAGACCCATCTTTTTTTATACCGATCGAATCAGAATCACTTTTTAAGTCGATTTAGCAATGTCCGTCCTTCCGTCCGTCCGTCTGTGTGTCCATGTAAACCTTGTAATCAAACAGCAGGTCGCAAATATGAATATATTTTGATGAAATTTGGTATTTAATCTTTTATCGGCCATGGGATGAACGCTGTTGAAATTGGTGAGAATCGGTCCATGTTCAGACCTAGCCCCCATACAAATGACCCCTATGAAATCGACATAAATTGCCATAAGAGCCAAATTGTCGTATAGATCTTAGTCAAATTGGGTTTGTATGTGTTTATTACATCCATTAATAAGTAGTCCAAAAACAATCCCTATGGGACAACTTTTAGTCATAGGCCTCATATAGAGCTGCTTCCCGATCTTCACTTAAATGTATCAAAAAACAAAAATATTGCACTGATTCATCTCAAATTTTGTTTGTATATATTTTTGCAAAATACAAGAGACTTTGCCAACCATGGTCAGGATCGGTCCATTTTTGGGCCTAGTCCCCAAATAGACATAACATCCGATATGAACTTTTTCATATCTGCAGCCAAAAAATTAATAAAAATGCCACTCAAATTTGGTTTATGCTTATTTTCTATATCCAATTTGTTGGGCCTAAGAGATAGGGTCTCTAAACGCATGGTATAGGGTATCGGATAGTCGGTCTAGACGGACTATAATTTTCCTACTTGTTTATTTAAGCGATTGTTGATTTTGCCGGTTTTTGATTTTGTCGATTTTTGATTTTGAAGATTTTACTTTTTTTTTTTTTGGCAAGTTTTGTTTTAACGATTTTCAGTTTTGGCGATTTTGACGTTTAGAGATTTTTGAATTTGACGATTCCGCCCATATTTTCTGTGACCACTTGTCAAAAATTTCAAGACTGTTGCTTTCAAAGTACTTCATATTTTTTCTGTAAGAGATGCCACGCCCACTAATCCTGTCCCGACCATTTTTTATCTGACTACTCACTTTAATATCTGATGGACTCGTACAAAGTTTTAAGATTTACTTTTTATAGTACGCCAGTTATATGAATATATATATTTACTTTGTATTGGCGGTGGCATACCCACTGCTCCATCATGCCTATTTTTCGTTCGACTGATCACATGAATAACTTATGGGCTCACGCAAAGTCCAAGGCTCTCACTATAACAATACTCACGATATATGACATTTAATATTTACTTTGTATTTGTATTTATATTGATCCGATCGCGCCCATTTTTTGTGCGACTACTATTTTATATTACTAGAAACAACTTAGCTATTTCTGATCTATTTTAACTGTAAATTTGTGTGATTCCAACGATTGATACATTAGATTTTGTAACTACGTTCACTATAATTGAGCAACGTTTTTTGAAAGTGGCTCTGAACTTATTGTATTAAGCAACCCTTTATTATACAAATCAAAATGTAGTTTAATCTACAATACCGAATAGTTGTTATTGTTTGTATTAGAGATTTGCAGTCACAGGAAATTATTACCAATATATAAAATTACTTTTTATGGACTGGAATATAAACTTCATGGAAAGAAGAAGATGACGAAATTTTTTAAATCAGCTTCAATACAAAAACCAGGATAGGAATCGGGTATGAAGTTGTGTCACCCGACTTTGATTACATGATTTCAAAAAAACGTGTTTATAGTTTACGTGAAATATTTCAAATGCAATGTAATACTTTAATATATATTTTTGTACAGCGTTCTGAATATTTTTCTAAAAAATAATTGATATTTTACGAAATTCAATTGAGGTTTTCTAAAATAGATTTGATAATTTCTGAAAAATATGTTATAATTTCTGTAAAACAATTGATATTTTTTCTTGAAAATCAATTGATGTTTTCTTAATTACAATTGAGGCTTCCGAAAATCAATTGACGTTTTCTGAAATACAATTGAATGTGAAATACAGTGGATGACTTTAACTGATGTATGCCTATAATTCTTTATTTTATGCAATGTATGTAGTTTAGTTCTTTGCTGAATTCATAATATTAATAAATATTTAATGTAGAACAAATCTCAATCAAACTTATTTTTAAGTAATATTAAAAATAATATATTAATTGTTAATTAAATTCCAACACGTTTTTTTTTAAACTGGTATGTAGGCAACATTGTTTGAATTTTATCCCTTTTCCGAAATTCCCTTTAATGATTCTTCTTAACTTTAGTTCTATTTTAATATTGACTAGAGTCGGTCGTGATTCAGCAAGTCGTACGTAAAAACTAGTGAAAGTAAGAGTTAAAATTCGGAAAAAGTTTATTATTAATCATAATATAATATATTCCAATAAAATAATAAAAAATATAAGCCTTTAAAATTTAAAAAGTTTAAATTTAAAAAGTTTAAAAATTTAAATAGAAAATAGTGAAAATTTAAAAAAATGTGTACAAAACAAGTGTAAAATGAAGCAAATAAATGATGAAGCATTAAAGTTGTTGTTGTTTTTAAAGTTCTTTTCATATTTTTTTTTTCGTTTGCTTCATCTTCATTGAAAAAATAATAAAATGCAAGCAAGTGTAAAAAGAGAAATTAAAATCTCTCTCTCTCTCTCTCTCTCTCTATTTTTACCCTCTTAGCAAAAGAGTGATAATGTTAAGTTAATAACAATGAAAGTAAAAAAGGAGATATTTTCTATTTTGTTTTGATTAAAAAAATAACAACAACAACGAGTTGTAGTAAAAAGTGTGAATTTTAATTATTAAAATTTTAGCAATAAAAATAAAATAAAATAAATAAGTGAGAAGTGTTTATCCATTTTTATAAATATATGTAGATATTCAGGGTAATTTTTATATTTGCAAAAAAGTGTTTTTTAAATACCTAAAGTTTGTCCATAAAATCTTTGCACACGAAAAAAATGAAGAAAAACTTCAAAAGAAGCATTAATTTCTAATTCAAATAATCAACTTTTTTATTCCGTTTTTCATCTTAGCAGTTATGTACATATGTTTATAGATATAAGAAATACATAAAATAGTACAACTTCAATAAAAATATTCTAATGAATAATTTAAAAGGGCAACTGTTAAGTTTTTGTGCTGTTAATTAAATGTTTGCACACTTAAGCTTAATTCGATAAATGTTTAATTTATTGTACATTTATGGGTTTTTGGTTGCTAATATTTTGTGGGTCCACCTTGAGCATCAATGTAAACGTCTGCGCATTGAATGAATAAGCTATGGGAAATTATATTCTGCGGGTATTTGTTCCCACTCTTCTTCAGTAAAGCATTTTAATTTTTGTCTACGTTTTTCCGACCTTTTTCGACCTTTTGTTATGATGCATCCACATATAATCATGTCTGGACTGATACAGTTTGATACAGTTTTATAAAAACCGGCACCTACACAAATAAGTTTTTGATTTGGATCATTATCTGGATAAAATTTGCATATGAACTCAGTTGAATTTTCCAGGCCAAGAAAACCGAATTGTCGAATGCTAGCGGTCAGTTCATTATAAAAAACAAGAAAACTTCTATGATCATTATTTCATCACAATCCAGATTTTACCAACTCCCTCACTTGATATACAACCACATATAACTGATAGTTTTCAAAACTTTATTGCAGGAATTAAAGTTTGATTTTCTAATGCTGTTCGAAGTTTTCGAAAAATATTTTGGGGTCCGTCACGACAGTACAGCATCAGTTTCCTCTCGTCACAGAAAATAACATCATCCCAGTACTCTGGAGGAGGAAAAATGTGTTCTGCAGCAAATTCAAATCGCTTTTCAATATTTTTCAATAGCCACTTGTTAGGAATATTTGTGTTTTTTTAAATACATTTTGGATGGTTTCATGTGAAACAGTCAGCCCCCATAATCATTATTCAATCGAAGATTGAATTCTCTTGTGCTGTATTGCGGCTTATCGTAAATAGTATTAAAGATTTTTCTTCCAACACGCCGCACAGTGGACCATTTCACGAGAAGGCGGTCAAAAATCCATAACTTTTGACTGGATTGGAGTTTTGATATGCGGTTTCTTTTTTTTTTTGGTAGGTTAGCATTTAATTTTTTGCTATAAAACGTAAATATCGGCCGATAATAAAAAAAGTTATGGAGGGTTTAAAATAAATTTCCATTTTTAGTTAAATTTTAGTACAAAAGGGAAGTGTTAAAAGGTTAAAAAGGGTTTTTTTTATATAGTCTTATTTTTTCAGTTAATTTTACAAATAATACTTTTTAGAAATTTTGTAAGTTAAATTTTGTCAGAAAATGCCAAACTTTGGCCGCCGTAAACTTTTGATGTGTAAACATCTATACGCGCAGGGGGGTAAATTTCTATTTCACAATACAATCACAAAAACAGCGTACATGAGAGGTGTACGCGTACGCGTAAGATGTGACCATTAAGACAAGTCGGTATGACTTATGACTGTTTCGTGAAAAAATTATTATATGAAATAACCTTTTTGTCAATGTTTTCAGCATTTTATTTATTACCAGATGTTTACACATCTCCACTGCGATCGGACTCACATGATTTTTAGTCCTAGTCCCTAGTTAAAATATAATTTATTAATCAGAGAACGTAAAAGTTACTTGAAATTGGTTCAAGAGAGAGAAATTTCAATGAAAAACTCGTATGTTTTTACTTTAGTTAAAAAATTTTTTAATGTCTTTTTGAATATTTCTATATAAATTTTTATTGTAAATTTATAATATACACAAATTTTTAAATCAAGAAAAAACAATGTTTTTATTAAAACTCTTTTTTAAATTGTACATATGAGTTTAAAATCTCTCCGTGACTGTGCGTGACTTTGTGTGACTATCTTAAAATTAATCTTTGGCCATAAGTCTGTGGACAAAGTTTCAGATCGATCGGATGAGGGGATATGGGATTTAAATCACTCCGTGACTGTGAGTGACTGTGTGTGACTGTGCGTGACTATGTCGAAGTTAATTTTTCTTTACAGCAAGTATATCGACCAAGTTTCAGATTAATTGGATGAAGGGAAGTCCGTTTTAAATCTCTCCGTGACTGTGCGTGACCATCCGTGACTGTGCGTGACTACGTCAAAGTTAATCTTTTTTCACAGCGAGTCTATCGACGAAGTTTCAGTTTGATCGTATATGTGGAAATGGGTTTTAAATCACTCCGTGACTGGGCGTGACTATGCGTGACTGTGCGTGACTATGTCGAAGTTAATTTTTCTTTACAGCAAGTATATCGACCAAGTTTCAGATTAATTGGATGAAGGGAAGTCCGTTTTAAATCTCTCCGTGACTGTGCGTGACCATCCGTGACTGTGCGTGACTAAGTCAAAGTTAATCTTTTTTCACACCAAGTGTACGGACCAAGTTTAAGATCGATCGGATGAGTCAAAATGAAATTTAGATCACTCCGTGACTGTGCGTGACTATGCGTGACTGTGCGTGACTACCACAAAATTAATCTGTAGTCCCAGCAAGACTATGGGTCAAGTTTCTGATTAATTGGTTAAGGGGAATTGGGTTGACCCACGACAGACAGACATACAGACAGACAGAGCGTATGAGTTAAAAGAAACAGTTCAAAACAAGTAAGAAAATTATAGTCGGTCTAGCCCGACTATACGATACCCTATACCATGGTTTAGAGACCCTATCTCTTCGGTCCAACTAATTGGATATAGAAAGTAAGCATAAACCAAATTTGAGTGGTATTTTTATTAATTTTTTTCGCTGTAGATATGAAAAAGTTCATATCGGATACTATATTTATATGGGGCCTAGGTCGAAAAATGGACCGATCCTGACCATATTTGGTAAAGCCACTTATAAATACTTTGAAAAAATACATACAAACCAAATTTGAGAAAAATCTGTGCAATATTTTTGTTTTTTGATAGATTTAAGTGAAGATCGGGAAGCAGCTCTATATGGGGCCTATGAGTAAGAATTTTCCTATAGGGATTATTTTTGAATTACTGATTAGCGGATGTAATAAACACATACAAACCCAATTTGACTGAGATCTATATGATAATTTAGATCTTATGGCAATTTATGTCGATTTCATAGGGGTCATTTGTATGGGGACTAGGTCTGAACATGGACCGATTCTCACCAATTTCAACAGCGTTCATCCCATGGCCGATATAAGCTTATATACCAAATTTCATCAAAATATATTCATATTTGACACCTGCAGTTTGATTACAAGGTTTACATGGACACACAGACGGACGGACGGACGGACGGACGGACGGACATTGTTAAATCAACTCAAAAAGAGATTCTGAGTCGATCGGTATATTTAAAGATGGGTCTAGGACGAATATTTTTGGTTGTTACAAACAGCAGCACAAAGTCATTATACCCAAACCACATAGTGGTATAACTTATTGTTAGTGTACTGAAAAACTACTTAAAATCAAACAATTTTAGTAAATATTTCTTCAAAATAGCCCTGATTTTCATCTTCTAGAAGTTGTTTAGCTTCTTCGTCAAATTCAATAGAGGTAGTTTTCCATTTTTGTCGAATGTTGGACCTATATGGATCTGAACTGCACAACAAAATAGTGATAAGGTCTTCTTTAGTGGAATATATGGAAATTTTTCTTGTGTTGTGCTCGTGAAAGAATCTGTAGTCTTTGTTCTTTTTTTCTTGCGCTTCTTCAGATTGATCTCCTATTGGCAGCATATTGTTTTGAATTATTTGTTTTCCATGGTACAAAATTTTATGAACTGTGGATGGCATATATCTCCAAGGGTATTTTTCATTATAAAGTATAGCTGTTTTATTGGCGTACTCTCCAAATTTTTTTGCATTTATCTTTCTGCAGCATGCTAGAACTTGTGATATGATTTTGAATCGTCTTATTAATTCACGATCTACACCTGTGATAGATGCTGCAGTTTGTGGATCGGAAAATATCTCCTTGTAGTATTTCCATCATTTAAGTATCCTTCTCCTTGTTTTGGTTGGTCGATTATGAGGCCTAGCTGTAGATATTTTTCTTGAATTTGTTTTTTTTTTATTTCTTTTTTTCTTAATTTTCTTTGTTTTTTCTCACTGTTTCGCCTAACGGACCAAATTCTAAATCATAATACAATTTTAGAACATGAAGAGGGGACATTCCAAATTCGTAGGCTTGCTTAGAACTGTCGTCTAGTGGTGGAGGCTGGCTTAATTGACTTGATGTCTTTTGGAATATAATGCAGCTTGACCATGACTTTGTTTTGGTCAAAGCTTGTGCAACTTTTCCATCAATCATTGTGAGACACATTTTTAAATTTATTTCAATTTGTTGGTCATCAAATTTAAAGATTACTGAATGCAGTTCTGTAATTTGGTCTTTCATTTTTTTAACATTTGTCAGGTATTTAAACTATACTAGAAGATTCCAGCCCTCGAAATTCGAGTGCAAATTCTAGGAAATTTTATTTTTTCATTAAATAAAGACCCTAAAGGTGTGCTAATCAGTTATAGCCAATTCACAAATCAACACAAAAAACAAACACATTAACAAATTTAATAAACACGCATGTATGTATGTGTTATTAGCAACTTCAGATCCAATTTACCCAAAATAAAAGAAAAAATTTAAAAATTTGTAAATCTGCAAAACGGCTAAAACGAAATACCTTTCAAATATTATACGTTTGGTCAAAATCGGTATAAAACGGTAGAACAAAACATCGGTCACAACAAATCGCCTAGCCTATTAATATTATAGATAACTCAAGTTCCGACGATTAATGTGTTTGGAAAATACCTATGTAAATGAACCTGTCAAAATAAAACAGATTTTACCCATTAGCATAATTTAGCAATTAAGCGCACTATTCTCAACCCTTTTTTATAAGTATATAACAACTCGTGTCAACTCTACCGTTTCTTTTTTCTGTCAGTATGAAAAACAAATAAACTGACGAAAAAAAAAAAAATCGGTACGACCAACTTTTGCATCCATAACACACAGACGAACGGACGGACATCGTTAAATCGACTCAGAAAGTTACTCTGAGTAGATCCGTATGTTAAAAGATGGTTATAAGTTCATTATTTTTGGTAGTTACAAACATCGGGGCAAACTCATTATACCCTAACCACTTAGTGGAAAACTTTTTTATTCATAAATTTGGCACATAATATCTGACCTTGGGTCAGAAAATTGTTCTGGTGCACACGGGCGGAAACTGGCGGATATACAATGGGAAATAAGAGTGTAGGGGAGGGTTCGGACTACAGAAGAGTGCAAGGTTTTTTGATGGCTTTTGATGGACAGGAGTTATGCTCTAATAAGTAGGAGATTTTCGGGTAATTTGGACCTTTTTTAAAATGTTTTTTTTAATTCCTAAATGACTCAGTGACTTTATATTTCTAACATTAATAGCTTAGAAGTTAAAAAATTATACAATATTTATTTTACTTTAAAACCTTTTAAAAAAGTTACAGTCATTTAAAAATTATAATTTACAAAAAATTTTTAATTTTAGCAAAATACTGAGAAAGTCCATTTTCGAAGACCCTGTTCGCTGTAATATAGTTGAAATAGAGTCGCAATTTTTTGGCTCCCGAGGTTTACTGGTGTTTACTTTCAAATCAGTAACATAACTTTAAAATCGGTAATCATAAAAAAATTATTTTTGGCCGCCTTCTCAAAATATGGTCCACAGTGCGCCGTGTCACTTTTTTTTGGTATGTTTGGTGACCCTTTCATTTCGAGTCTTCCTTTTGAGGACTGGATATGATTTTGTACACAGTCCTTATTTTAAGGGAGAACATAATAGCGACTTGTCTGGTTGATTTGCCTTTATAATAATTGAAATAAATCAATTAAGTAAAATTTTTGGCAAACTCGTTGGCCTGGCATTTTTTTATTTAAATATGCGGTCAAGTGTTATACGTAGGATCATTATGTTGTACATAATGAAACCTCTTTAACAAGCAATGGCACTTTCATCAAAAAACCCAAATGCACCAACTTCGCGGAAAATTAACGCATTTATTGTTGTCTTCATATTGTCTTCATATTGAGTAAACATTGATTTTTATTGTTGTTGTTGTAAAGTGTGTCTTTTTATACCCTATACCTTTATGTGGTTTGGGTATAATGACTTTGTGCTGCTGTTTATAACAACCAAAAATATTTGATCTAGACCCATCTTTAATTATACCGACCGAATCAGAATCACTTTTTGAATCGATTTAACAATGTCCGTCCGTCCATCTGTGTGTCCATGTAAACCTTGTAATCAAACTGCAGGTCGCAAATATGAATATATTTTGATAAAATTTGGTATATACACTTTCATCGGCCATGGGATGAACGCTGTTGAAATTGAGAATCGGTCCATGTTCAGACCTAGCCCCCATACAAATGACCCCTATAAAATCGACATAAATTGCCTTAAGATCCAAATTGTCGTATAGATCTTAGTCAAATTGGGTTTGTATGTGTTTATTACATCCATTAATAAATAGTTCAAAAAAGGTCAGCTATGGGACAACTCTTTGTCATAGGCCCCATATAGAGCTGCTTCCCGATCTTCACTTAAATCTATCAAAAAACAAAAATATTGCACTGATTCATCTCAAATTTTGTTTGTATATATTTTCGCAAAATACAAAAGACCTTACCAACCATGGTCAGGATCGGTCCATTCTTGGACCTAGTCCCCATATAGACATAGCATCCGATATGAACTTTTTCATATCTGGAGCCAAAAAAAATTAATAAAAATCCCACTCAAATTTGGTTTATGCTTATTTTCTCTATCCAATTAGTTGGGCCTAAGAGATAGGGTCTCTAAACGCATCGTTTAGGGTATCGTATAGTCGGTGTAGACCGACTATAGTTTTCTTACTTGATTTTTATAGTGTTTTTTTTTATTGTGCTTAAAAAAACGAATTTTTTAAATGAAAATAATATTTTAAACTTTTCTTTTTTTTTACTGTGCAGAGATTTTATTGGCAAACTGTTTATAATTTATAATCGGTTCGTGCGTTAAAAATAATAAAAATTTTAAAGACAATTGTTACATTGAAATGTTATCATGCAGTGTAGCCGATTGTGAAAAAGGGTGAGTGTTTTTCTCTAATTTTGATTTAATTATATTCAATTTGAAACATAATTTATTTAACGCGAAAGTCGTTGAAAACTTTTAACATAATATATTCTTGATGACATGAACGGTCAATTATAAAACAAAAATCTCTTTTATCAATTTAATTTTTTTTTAATGTTTTATGGACTTAAAAAGAAAAAAATTTAACAAAAAAAAAGCTTAACTTCTGAAAACAAAAACAAAACATAAAAGTATTCATTTTTATGCTGTTGACAAAACAGTGGAAACCTTTACCATACAATAATTGAAAACTTTCCCTTTATTTTTGATTTAAGTATATTGTTGAATAAATCTTTTAAATGAAAAAGTGTATAATTTAGAAAAATATTTTTACTCGATTAATAAATATAAATTTATTAGTATTATTTGATATTCGAAATTTGCGAATTTAATTTATTTTGTGGTTATGATGATAAAAAATTTTTTAATCCATTAATCGTTAATTAAATTACTCAAAAAAATAATATAACTTCAAAAATATTTTTGAATCAGTTAATCGCTATTTTTATATTCGAATTATTCCCTATTCCCAATTTGGTTTTTTAAATTACTTGAATAAATCTTTTAAATGAAAAGTGCATAACTTAGAAAAATATTTTTAATCGATCAATAAATAGAAAATTATTGCTATTATTCGTTATTCGTTATTCGAAATTTGAGGTTTTAATTTACTCGAGTTAAATTTGTAGGTGGAAAATAGATTGGCTTATAAAAATGTTCTTCGTCGATTAAATGATATAAACATATTCGAATTTTTAATTTTTCTTTGATGATGAAAATACTTTTTATTCGATTGGTCGATTAATCGTTAGTCATAATTTGTGATATAAATGACTGTATAAGAAACAGCACAACTAAACAACTTTTCATCGATAAATTGCTACTAATATATTCGAATTCCCTATTCCTAATTTGCGTTTCTAAATTACTCGAGTAAGATTTTTAGCTGAAAAACAGCATGGCTTAGAAGATTTTTTTTAATCGATTTATTGATATAAATACATATATTCGAAATATGCGCTCGTCGACATTTGTCATTATACCCTCCAAACCTCAGGGGCAGAGGGTATGTATAGGTTTGTCATTCCGTTTGTAACGCATCGAAAAACTAATTTACGACCCCATAGAGTATATATATTCTTGATGCTTATCAAAGCTCGAGTCGATATAGCGATGTCCGTCTGTCCGTCTGTCTGTTGAAATCGCGCTCATTTACAAAAAAAAAAAAACATTTTGCTGGATAGCGTTACAACAATATCATTTGCCATAACACCCAGCAGGTTGGTGTTGAAAATGGGCAAAATCGGGCATCATTTTGCTTAGATACGATCAAAAATATGTAGATACCTCTAAAAAAAACATTAACCCCAGTGTGTTTGTTGTAATATTTTAGTGGTTGAACATAATAGTTGTGCAAAAACATTCACAGTTCAAAAAAAGCCACAAAAAATGATGCAATCATACCAAGAAACACAACTACCATGAGCTATGTTTGTAGTATTGCCACATATTTTTTTTATCGTTTCACGTTATAATAAGAAAAACGCCAATATGAAAGAAAAAATGAAAACGAAAAATGGAAAATGAAAACTGGAAAATAAAAAATGGAAAATGAAAACTGAAAATTGAAAATTGAAAAATGAAAAATGGAAAATGAAAGATGGTAAATGGAAAATGAACAATGGAAAATGGAATATGAAAAATGAAATATTAGAAATGAAAAATGGAAATTGAAAAATGGAAAATTAAAAATGGAAAATGGAAAATAAAAAATGGAAAATGAAAAATCAAAATTGAAAAAGGGAGAATGGAAAATGGAAAATAAAAATGGAAAACGGAAAATTAAAAAAGAAAAATGAAAAATTAAAATTAAAAAAAAAAGGAGAATCGAAAATGAAAAATGGAAAACGGAAAATTAAAAAGGAAAAATTAAAAATGAAAAATGTAAAATCAAAAATGAAAAACGGAAAATAGAAAATGAAAAATGGAGAATGGAAAATGAAAGATAGAAAATGGAAAATGAAAAACGGAAAATGTAAAATGAAAAATGGAAAACAGAAACTGAAACATGGAGAATGGAAAATTAAAAATTAAAAATGGAAACTGAAAAAAGAAAAATGAAAAATTAAATATTAACAGCCGTATTCATAAAATAATCTTAAATCAGGTTTCAAATACAAATTAGTTAAAACACATTTTAAGCCTAAAAATGGTTTGTTAAAAATTCGTATTCATAATCAGTATTTTAAGTAATAAACGTTCTAACGTTTTATTAAACTCTATGATGGCAACACTACATTTTTTATTTGTCACTTGTGTTGTAATAATGCAAAATCATGGTTATTAATTCATACGGTCGGTATTCGTATCTATAATTTTTTTTTGCTGTGTTTGAGAAAAATATGGTTTTTATAGAAAAAAAATTAATGATAAACTTGTCTATTAATTTAAGAAAAACATTCCAAACAAAATGATAGGTATATAGATATGTAATTTATGTGGTGATTTTATTGCAGATTAAAAAAGTATTCAAATAACCAGTTTTATTTAATTTGTTTTGATTGTTTACACAAAAAATATTCCTTTTAATGTAGTTGACTTAATTAAGATATTTTAATAATTTGTATAAATACTTCGAGCGCAAGCGCTCCTTATCTGGAATAGCAAATGGGTCGCTCCTTCTTTTTTTAAATTTTCTTTTGACGATCATTTGAGATTTGGGCAATAATTTCTATTGTAAGCGAAATATATGTAATTAACACATAATTTTTGTCAATAAAAATAATTCTTACCAATTCTGTTAATCAAATATAAATTGTCTATTTCTCATTAAAAAATCAACTTACTTCTTTCGATTGAATGACAATTTTTCGCTACTGTGTTCAAAATGAAAACAAACACAAAGCAAACAGCACAAATGTCATTTTAAAATAGGATCGAACCAATTTTAAAATTCTTTTATTTACACAAGGTTTAAAATAGTATTTTAAGCTAAAATTCGTTTATGAATACAATTTTATCGATTTTTGCTTAAAATGGATTTGAAATGCTGTTTAGAATTTTTATGAATACGGCTGTAAAAGTTTTAATTTCTATACTTAGTTTCTTACCTGTTATTATTATTTTGTAGTTCTTTTTTTGTATTAAATGTATCCTTAAATTAACATATTACTGGCTAATTCAGATAAAAATATTTTAAAATTCGCTTATTTTAAATATTAGTAATTTTTGGCGAAGAATCATTTGCAATTTTTTTTAATTATCATATAACTTCTAAGGTCCCGAAACATTCTAAGAGTGATCAATCTTTTGGTATTATAACGCCAGCTGTGTTAAATATTGAATTTGTTTAGTGTTCTTAGGGAACTTATAGGATTTCTACTCTAGTAATCAAATAGTAATTAATTCTTTCTATAGGACACATAATTATTATTTTTTATAAAAAGAAATTATAATTGAAACCGACCAAAAAGAAATAAACAATTAGCTTTAAATTTAACTGGCATTCGGAATTAATGTTTCAATATCAGCCATAGTTTTAAAGTGGTAGACGTACTCTACATTGGGTGTAATATTGAGTTTAAGACGCAGGTGGAGGGTATCACAAAATTCAGCACAGCCGAATTTAACACTCTTCCTTGTTTTTTTTTTTTACTCGAGTATAATTCCATGATACAAATATTTTTAAATCCATTAATCGTTAATTTCTTGTTGATCAAAATTTGCTATGTAAATTACTCGATAAAAACAGCATAACTTTAAAAATATTTTTATGTCGTTTAACCGCAATTAATATATTCGAATTGTTCTGCATTCCTAATTTTAGTTTTTAAATTTCTCGAGTAAAATTCTTAGCCGAAAAGAACATAACTTTAAAAAATATTTTTAATCATTAATGCATTAATTGATAGAAATATAATCGTATTATTCGCTGTATGCGATTTTAGTGTACTCAAAAGTCATTGGCAATTTTTAACAAAATATATTTTTGACGACATGAGCGATCAATACAAAAAAAATTTTCTTTAAAAAAAGAAAAAAAAATATTAAAATAAAATAGCTTGGCTTGAAACAAAGATAAGAGAATATAAAATTATTCATTTTTATGCTATTGACAAAACATTGGAAACCTTTACTATACCATAATTTAAAACTTTCCTTCTATTTTTGGTTTCAATATTTTGTTTAGTGTCCAATATTTTTTAGTACTGCTTCATAGTGACGAGGCATTGAGCCAATTAAATGTTAATGATATCCATTGAAATTTTATGGAATTGATATCTGGTTATTGGAGTGGCCATTCCAAAACACAGATTGGACATGGTCAAGCCACATCAAACGACATTTGATAAACTATTACAAAAAGAAAGTTAAAAATTGAGAGGAATTCTTTGGATTTGCATTTGCTCAGATCTGCTGAAAAGGTTTTTTCCCTGAAACCTCGTGATGTGGAGAGCATAATGATGATATAAAACAGGCTAGGTAAACAAGAAATACCAGCAGGACGATATTATGTGTTGCGTTCGTATCACCTTAAATGGCATCAACTTGTTCCGTTTTTGCATCAATTGGATCATAATCTACGCAAACCTTAACAAAATGTTTTATTCGAATTATTTGCTATTCTAAATTTATCATTTAATTAACTCGAGTAAAATTTGTCGACGAAAAACAGAATTGTTAAACATTTTTTTAATCGGTTAATCGTTATAAATTTATTTTGTATATTAAACATCTTATATTAGTCGAGTAAAATTCATTGATATATAATAGCTGAACTTAACTTTTTGTATTCGATTAAACGATACAAAATTCGTAGTCATAATTTGTAAAATATCTTTTGGTCAATTAATCGCTATTAATATATCCGAATTATTCCCTATTCCTAAATTGCGTTTTTAAATTACTTGAGAAAAATTTTTAGCTGAACTACAGCTTAGATTAGAAAAATATTCTGAATCGCTTAGTTTATAGAAATTTATTTGAATTATTTACCATTCGAAGTTTACGATTAAAAATTACCCACGAAAAATTTCGATGAAAAAGAGCATAGCTTAGTAAAATATTTTTAAATCGATTAATTGAAATTTTGAATTTTCTACTGAAGTGAAATTCTTTGATGACAAATATATTATTTAATCGATTAATAGACAATTAATAATCAAAATTTGCAATAAGTATAAGTTACGTGATAACAAACAGAATGACATAAAAATTATTTTTCATCTATTAATCGCTATTAGTTATTCGAATTATTCCCTATTCAATATTTAAGTTTATAAAATGCTCGAGTAAAACTCTTAACTTAAATACAGCACAACTAAAAATATTTATAATCGATCAATTGATTAAAATTTATTCATTTAATTCGCTATTCAAAATTCGTGATTTTAAATTACTCGAGTAATATTTTTTAGCTGAAGAACAGCATATCTCCGAAAAATATTTTTTAATCGATTAATTGATATAAATATATTCGAATTATTCGCTATTCAAAATTTGTGATGTTTTTACTCGAGTAATTTTTTCCGATGATAAAAAATGTTTTTAATCGAATAACCGATATATATTTCGAAATATACACTAGGTTGCTAGTTTTAAGTTACTTACCACATATATTTCAAATTTCTCGATGTCATCAAAGTGTCCCTTAAACAAATAATTTTTACCACGCTACTATTGAAAAGTGACATATTCAAGTTTGTGAAAAGAGAGTACCAGAGAAATAAAATAGAAAACAAGTCAGAGTGTTAAATTTGGCTGTGCCAAATCTAATAATCAATGTAAACAAAATATTTGAAAAAGTAAACAATTTGTCAAACTTAATACCAAATTATTATCATTATATTCCAAGAGTTGGTGTATAGAGCTCACTCACATTAGTAACCCGCGCTCCAGCGGACGCTTTGTAATTTGCTCAGACAGTAAATCCACAATTTCCGCTATTTTAAATAGTAAAAACACGTCTCTTTTGGTGATCGACATTCGTAATTTTCTAATAAAATTCCCAAATAAACTTCGTGTAATGTGGGTAGCTGGTCATGCAGGGATCTCTGGAAACGAAGCAGCTGATGAAGTTGCAGGAAAAACTCTTCTTTTCCCACTATTATCTTTTCATTTGCAAGAAAATATAGATTTAAATTCCCTTATCGCCAAGCACATCTCTACTAATAAATATAATGACTGGATATTATACAATCATCACTACAAAACAAACAACTCTACAGGTGAAAAAATTTTTTATCCAGCTTCCAGTACTCGACAACAGATGATGCTTTATTCAAGATTAAGACTCGGACACACCATAGCCACCCATCAATAACTGTTAACCAAAGGAGATAAACCTAATTGTAATATATGTAATACACCTGAGTCAATAAATGACATTCTGGACCAATGTCAACAGTTTTCTCCCCAGAGATTATCAATTTTCGGTTCGACTAAACCTAGCGAGCCAATTGTCATCAACAAAATTTAGATAAGATCTTCATTTATTTAAAATTATGTAAATTGATAACGAAAATTTAATTAATCTATTTAATTTTATTTAACTAATTAAAAACAAATTTATTCAATATCAGAGTTGAAGGCCTAAGTTGCTCGTACTCTTCCTTATATTATAATGTCTATACATTTATTGTAATATATTATTTCTAATAAATAAAAAAAAAAAATAAATAAATAATTAATTCCAAACGATTTCAGCAAATTCTTTGAGTTGATCCGCTTAACAGATGATTTTTGTTTATTTCAAGAGTTGGTCTATAAAGCTCTCTCACATTATTAATTCGCGCTCTAACGAGGAAAGATCATTTTAGTTTTTTCTATTATTTCGGATAAAAGAAAACACGTTTCGGTGTTTATTTGTTGGTCGTCATCGTGGTTGCTGATCGGCATGCATTTAGGTTATATACATACCTATATGCATGCGTTTCCGATTATATGACATAACCTCTCGTTTAATTTAGTTTAAGTTTTTGAAAATTAAATAGCTCGCCCTAACCTCCATTGCGAGGGTAGTGGTTGTGCAGGATGGCTATACACATTAAATCGTGCTAATTGGAGATGGCTGTATAGTTTCTTTTAATTGGCCAAATAATTCTTCATTGCGACCGTAAAGGTCGGATGGAGTAACAAAATAATAACTCAAAAAAAAAAAAAATCCCCATCAATTTTTTTTGTTAAAATATTTCCATATTTGGAAATAATTTTTGTTTTACTTATTAAAAGGGAGTGTTCATTATTGATTTTGTGGTAACCAAAATAACACAATGCAATACAAAATCTAACCCAGTGATGCCAACTTTTGATTTTGAATTAAATTATGTTAATAAAATATATTTTCATTTATTGACTCCAAATACTACTACCTGTGAAGTATTATCGAATTTATATTTTTTGGGTTTTACTTTGCATACCATGAATCATTAAAATTTTCAATAAAATAATTTGTTATCTTTATTTTCTGAATAACTTCAAATTTTCATCAAAAAAATTTTGAAAAATAATATATGAATAACATTCTCATCAAATTGCGCTTTATTTATGTAACAATTTTTATGTTCGCATTTCTTAAATATCATTTGAGTTTTTCTAAACTTCATTGAATTTAAATTAATTTTTTTTTATCCTGAAATGCTATTAATGTCTCTTGAATGGCAATATTTTTTTTAAATGTAGACATTTTTAAATGTAAACACATTTGCTGTTTTTTGAATTTCAATTTGTGTTTAAAGAACAAAATTTATATTTTAAAAATTCAATTGATGCCTTCTAAATTTGTGGATATTATTTCCGACGTTTTAATATGATTTTCTGAAATTCAACTGATATTTTCTAATTTATAATAGGAAATCTGAATTCCAGTTTTTACAATTGATATTTTCTTAAATTTGAATTGAAATTTAGAGGGTGCAATTTTGTATTTATGTGAATAATAATGCTTTAGTTATTATAAACAATTTTTAAAAATTTTATGTAATCGTAATCAGATATTTTGTAGGTAAAGTAGAATAATAATTTTATATAACTATGTAGAACGGTTTTTAAAGCAAAAAACACATTGCTTCTTCTCTACTCAGCTCTGTGTATGCTTTTAACATTGTTGTGTTTGGTATCTAATTGAAAATGTTGACATTCATGTTAAACTAGAAATAAATATTACAAAGCTAATTAGAACAAAAATTGTGGCGCCATCTACTGTGGCATAGTCACACTGAGCAAAGTGAAGTGACACTCTGCTTGTTAATGGAAAAAAATGCATTTTCCCTAAAACAAAATATTGCAGAATTTTATATAAATAAAAATAATATACCAATTTATTTCTAGCATGCGGTTATTATGGATATACATATGTGACCTTCTCCGAGAAAAGGGTGTGAAAATTAAGTTTTGAGAAAAAAAAACGCATTTAAAGTTTCTACACCTTTTTGGGTACCAGAATCCACCGTTTTTGACACAACCCGTTTTTTGACCAACTAGGTCCCTTTTCTCGGAGATGGTCACATATATAGAATATATGTATATTATTTTATTATTTGATATATGTATGTATGTATATGTAAATATTACTCACAAAAATACAACATCATCATTTATGTTGTTTGTTTTTTATTTACAACAGTTAGTTTAGCATTATTTGCTTTAGATGTTGGCGAATTTTTACTCCCTTTATATTAACTCGTAGTGTCTGCTTGTCGACAAAATTTTGAATCGATTTTTAACCCCTTTCCCGTGACCCAATCTATACGAAGCTTTGCAGGCAGGCTCGTGGCGATGACAAAAATGACCTAACAAATTTTTTTAGTGATGCCAAAACAATAGAAACTTTCTACCCGGGTTGATAAAAAAAATGTACAACGTATTAGTTTTTATTATATTATTACCACAACGACCACAAAAACAACAAGTCCAGCTATGACAACAATACAACATTTAGAATAATAACAAGAACAATACAGAAACATATATTTTTAAATTTTTTTTACTTCTTCAGTGATTTCTCGGGACTTGTTAAGCCGATTTACATGATTTTTCAAACAGAAACCTTTTCATGATGTTGGTCAATCATCATCGCTAAAAACGAGCGCCCCAGTTATCCTATTGAAGGCGAGATCGTGACAAGAACAACATGACAAATCATAATTTTTCAAGACTTTTTTTACTTCTTCATTCAATTGTCGGGACCTAATTAACCGATTTGGACGATTTTAAATAGCAAACTTCTCAGAATGTTAGTGAATTATTTGTTATACCAACGAGCACCCTAGCTACCCCGTTGAAGCCGTCATTGTGATTTCCATAGACGGACAGACGGACATCGCTATATCAACTCCGCTTGTTATAAGGATTACAAATATATATATTTTATGCGGTCCAAATTTTTTTCTAATTATTGCAAACGAAATGATAAACTTATATTTACCCTCTGCACACTGGGGTGGAGGGTATAAAAAACCATACATCACATATGGCAACTCTTACGAAGCTGAAAATAGTGGAAAAATAATTTAAAAAATTTATAATAATTTGTATGTTTGTTAGTGTTGTAGCTTCTGAGATTAACAAAAAAAAAAAAAAAAATAAAATAAAAAAATTAAAAAAAAATGAAAAACTTATGATTATCCTACTTTAGGTGTATGCAAGTATGAGTGTATGTCTGATGCAGAAATGGCTTTCTATTTCGTGCTAAATAATTGAAACCTTTTTGCAAAAATTTTTCCTTAGGAAATTAATCTAGAATATTTTGTAAAGAATATTTTTCTCTAAATTAATTTGATTGAGATTTTTGCGCAAATATGAAAAACTGGGACATAATTTTTGCCTTCCTTCAGGATAAATGGAATCGTTCTATAGGTTCGCTCAAAATTTTAAATTTAACGGTCTGTATAATTAGTGACAATATTTTAGTTTGTTTATAACCTCCACACCGGTGCGCAGAGGGTTTATATATATATAAAATATGTATATATTCTTTATCATTATAATAAGCGGAGTTTATATAGCGATGTAATATGTGTGATGCGTTACTGTTTAAAATCATCAAAATCGCTTCAATGGGTCCCGAGATATCAATGAAAATTTAAAAAAAATTGATTTTTTTGTGTTTTTCTGGTGATTGTTGATATTCTTAATTTTTAGTTTTGTGTATGGGAGCTATAATTGATTTTGTTGTTATGTTCATTGCAGCATTTGCTTAATGAGTGTAGAGGTATGGTTATACTCAACGTGAAATATTAGTTTAGGCAAGTATTGGCACACTTTTTAACATTATTCTGAAATAAAGAAAAAAAAAATCGTCACTATGGAAGATAACTAATGATATAAAAACCTTTCCTTAAAAAGTGCCTAGTTATTAATAAAAATTGCAATAACTATTTATGGATTAAAAATAATTATAATTATTTTCATAATTTTTTTCCGACACTTAAGATGTAAGCAATGTTTCTTTTAAGAACTCTAAAATTGGACTTAAAAAAAATATTTCCAAAGTGGTAACCCTACACAAAATTTTTGATAATATCAAGTTTAAGACACAGATGGAGGGTATCAAAGATTCGCCACAGCAAAATTTAATACTATTCCCTGTTTTTAACTCACTGTTAGAGCGAAGTAAACGGTAATTAAAACCAGCTGTTAGTAAATACAGTTTAAAACATAAGACCACAACCGCAAATATTAAACAAGTAATCAGAGTAGTAAAATATTACCACTAATATTATTGCATATGAATATAAATTTTTTACACACACGTAGACACACATACACACACACTCAAACATTCATATATGGCGTTCCCTTAAAACGAAGAGTTTGTTTTATAATTTGTATATAAAATAGTGGAATAAAATTGAAAACAACAACCACAATTTTGTTGTAATATTATGTGGTTAATAACTGGTAGATGGTTTCATCTGGAAATTAAAATTTTAAATGGAAAAACCAAATTTTTTTGGTTAAATTTTAAAAATAATTTTTTATAAATTTCAATTAAGAAAAAAACACGAAATTTCTTTCTTCGAAAATATTATAAGCTTGAAGTCTAAGCTAATTGCTCTTTAATGGAATTTATGAATACGGCCGATTAATGGATTTTTTTTTGGAATTAGTTTATGAAATATTTTCTTATGCTTTCATTATTTTGATTTCAGCAACTTTTCTTTAAAGCATTTTTGTTCTCTTTCAGCAAACATAATTTCGTTGCCTTTGTTTTACTGCTAGTTTTTGTCATTCCTCTTTATTTTATTATTTTTTTTTGGGACATTTTGCCATTGTGTGATGCTATTTATTTGTGAATTGTAAATAGTCGTCATAGTAATATAATAAGCTAAGGCCTTTTCCAAGAACATATATTTTTTTTCTTTTCCAGCGAAAGCCTCATTTTTAGGCCTTTGTTCTAAGGATCATAATAAGTTTTTTCTTTCCTTTATTCATTTCATTTTTTTTCTCTAGTTCTTAACACTTCATTTGTATAGAAAAGAAGATGAAGAAAAAAAAATAAAATTAAAAAAATAGATATACGAAGACAGAAGAGAGACAAGCCCCAAAATTAGCTTAAGGATGAAACAATGCTATTAAGATGATGTTCATGGTCTTTGCACTTTGTACGGATTTAAAGTATTTAATTTATTTCTCAGTTATTAGGAAAAGAATTGTGTTGGAAAAGCCAAATGGTATAATGCAAACTAAAGACAAAGAAATAAATTTAGGGGTTATACAAAAAAAAAATAAAAATAATAAGAGAAGCTAATTTCCTTTGTTGTAGTAAATGCTGGAAGTTTTTTTTTGTTTCTTAAAGTTTAATATTGAAACTAAAATCAATATTCTTAAAGTCTAGAGAATAATTGAGTTAGACTTTGTAAGAATCTTAATTTCATTTAGAAAAGAAAACGTGACGAAACCCGTGAATTATTATGTAAATACATATATATTTTTTTTGCTTTGGAAATTTGTATGTACAAATGAAAAAATGTATGTTAAAATATAGATTTTGAAAATTGTTTCTAAATTAAGCAATGAAGTCAAAATAAAGCTAAATTATAATTTAAGCAAAACGGTAAATCCTGCGATCAAAACAAATATAGGAAAAATATATGAAACTCAATCGATTTTATATTTAAAATAGTAGATTTTATCTTTATTTAATTCATTTTATTTATATAAAAATTAATACTAGCAGATTCCAGCGCTCGAAATTCGAGTGCAAATTCTAGGAAATTTTGTAAAGATCCTAAAGGTATTCTTCACAATTCAACTCATTTTAAATGAAAAAACAAACTCAACACATTAACACAAACACATTAACAAATTTAATAAATACACACATAGCATTGTATAAGTTTATGTATATGTTAGTAGCAATTTTAAGCGATCATAACTGCAAAAACATATTCCAGATGATGAAAATCTGTAAATATGGCTAACAGCTAAAAAGAAATACCTTTCAAATGATATATATTTTGTCAAAATCGGGGTAAAACTTACATCGGTCACAAGAAATCGCCTTGCCTATTAATATTATAAATTTCTGAAATTCGGTAGGATTTTGACTTTTTAGTATATTTAAATTTGAACAATAAAATGTCCGTCCGATTAATTTAAACGATTGATTACAACTTAAGTACGAATTATCAAAATTAGCTTCGAGTTTAACAAATTAAATTTTTCTTCAACTTAATAACATGTGTTTGACTGCCCTTTTTTAAAATCATAATTTAGAGTTGTTATTGTTGCCAGTGATGCGAATATATGTCGGTCTGTTAAATCGGTAACTTATCCCACATGTAATGCCTTATATAATAGTCAAATTTGTTTTGAGTCTTGACAAAATTAGAGCATTAAATTTAAATCAATTTCGATACAAACTCGTCAAATTTATATTTTAATATATTATGCACTACCGTCCAAAAGCATTTGCCTCCCCTTCCCTCCTTAAATTTCAAACTTTCATGTCTCTTTTATTTTTTAATGAAAACTTTTCAAATTTAAAACATACGTTCTTTATTATTAAATAAATAAATATTTCCGAAGCTGTTAGGCGACGATTTCGTTTACTTGTCGTTATTATTATCTACAGCATGGTCCGACCGCTTCGATTATTAATCGCATTTGTAGGTCGGTTCGACGCGATTTTAGCTCCTTTGCTGCATATTTTCCCCAAAATGAGTCCCCCTACATATGCGATTTTTACCGAAATGTGGAAAAATTTTTACCGCGGATAATAATTATCAGTATGCTGGTACTATTTAGAACTGATTTATCTGATTTTGTAAGAAGGTACTACGAAGATTTACTTTTTTTTTAGAAAAGTAACTTTTTATAAGAAAAGAAAAGTTACTTTTCTGTAATAAAATTCACTATTTTAAGAAAAGGTGTTTTTTTTTAAGGAAAAGGTACTTTTTAACGAAAATGTACTTTTTTAAAACAAGGTACTTCTTTAAGAAAAGCTTTTTTTAAATGGTACTTTATTAAAAAAATGTACTTTATTGAGAAAATTTACTTTCTTAAGAAAAGGTACTTTTTAAGAAAAGGTGCTTTTTTTTAACAAAAGCTACTTATTTAGGAAAATGAACCTTTTTAATAACAGGTAATTTTAAGAAAGGTACTTTTTAAGACAAGATACTTTTTTTTAGAAAATGTACTTCATTGAAAAATTTAATCCTTTAATAAAAGCTACTTTGTTAAGGAAAGATATTTTTAAGAAAACGTGTTTTTTAAGAAAAAGGTACTTTTCAAATAAAATGTAAAAGTAACATGTACTTTTTCAAAATAATGTATTTTTTATGATTAGTAACTTTTGAGAAAATCTAAGTTTTTAAGAAAAGATCATTTTTTAATGACATGTACCTTCTTAATAATTAGTACTTTTAAGAAAATTTACTTTCTTAAGACAAACTTTTTTAAGACAAGGTACTTTTTTGAGAAAATATACTTTATTCAGAAAATTTCCCTTTTGAGAAAATTATTTTAAGAAGAGGTACTTTTTTTTAAGAAAATTTACTTTTCAAAGAAAGTGTACTTTTTTAAAATAAGGTAGCTTTTTAAGAAAAGGTTTTTTGAATGGTACTTTAATAAGAAAATGTACTTTTATTTTTAAGAAAAGGTTTTTTTTAAGAAAATTATCTTTTTAAGAAAATTTATTTAGTGTAGAAAATTAACTTTTTTTTAGGGAAATGTACTTTTTTATGAAAAGGTACTTTGTAAAGCAAAGCACTTTTTGAGAAGTGGTATTTTTTTAAGCAAAATTACTTTTTTCAGAAATGGTACTTCTTTGAGAAAGGGTACTTTTTCAGAAAAGGCATTTTTGCGAGAAAATGTACTTTTAAAAAAAAGTTATTTTTTAAATATACTTGATTGTTATTTCGACCTTTTTGTTGTAATTTTTAGATAAACATAGTTAAGCTTGAGGCCTCAAAGCTTGTTATTTTTTTAAGAAAATTTATTTTTTAAGAAGACGTAGTTTTTTGAGTCAATTTGCTTTTTTAAGGAGAGGTACCTCTTTGAGACTACCTTGTCTTGAAAGGCAGCTTTTTAATAGAAGGAACTTTCAAAAAAGTAATTTTTTAAAAATAGATGCGTTTTTGAGAACAGGAATTTTTTTAAGAAAAGGTACTTATTTAAGGAAATGGTACTTGTTATAGAAAAGGTACTTTTTTACAAAGGATATTTTTTAAGAAAAGGTACTCTTTTGAGAAAAGGCACTTTGTTTAGAAAAGTTAATTTTTAAGAATACGTGCTTTTTTGAGAAAAGGTACTTTTTTAAGAAAAGGTAATTTTTTAAGAAAACGCATTTTTTAAGAAAATGTACTTTTTTAAGAATATGTACTTTTTCAATAAAAAGGTACTTTTTTAGAAAATGTACTTTTTTAAGAAAAGGCACTTTTTTAGGAAATGGTACTTGCTTAAGAAAAGATACTTTTTACGAAAAGGAACTTTTTTAATGAAAGGTACTTTTTTAAGATGGGTACATTTTTGAAAAATACACTTTTTAAGAGAAGGCATTTTTGCATTTAAGACGCCTTGTCTTTTTAAAAAAGGTGATTTTTTGAGAAAAGGAGCTTTTTAGGAAAATGTTCTTTTTAAAGAAAAAGTATTTTTTTTTTAAGAAAATGTACTTATTTATGAATAGGTACTTTTTATGGAAATGTATATTATTAAGAAAAGGCTGGTTTTTAAGAAAAAGAACTTTTTAGGAAAAGGGACTTTTAAAGAAGAGGCACTTTTTAAAGAAAAGGTACTTTTTTAGAAAGGCGTTCTTTTTATAGTATTTTTTTAAGAAAATTAACTTATCTAAGAATAGGTACTTTTTGGGAAGAGGTAGTTTTAAGGTAATGTTTTTAGGGCGGGGTAAGGTTTTAAAGGCAAAAAAGGCGTATATCCATGAATTTTTTTGAAGATATGAATAATGGTGAATTATTTACTTATATACACGTTCTAGTATCACATTTGAAGTATCTTTGAAAAAATTTTCAGCTAAAAAAGTTTATAAAAAAGTCCGCGACAGCGAATCTCCGGAGGCTCCTCGAAAAAAAGTTGTTTTTCGGTGAGCATCATAACTCGTTATCAGATCATGTGAAACAAACAAAATCTAAATGCGTTTAAAAGTTGATATGTTTCCCTAGGTAATCGGGAAGAGTTTTTTTTATTTTTATTTTTGGCAGCATTTTGAAGTGAAAACCACGATTTTCGCTATAAAATGTCGCTGAATTTGTTGTTAAAAAATGGGGTAGAAAATGGTACAAAAGGAAACTCTCCCTGATTACCTGTTGATTTATGTGTAGAAAGAGCGTATACAATTTCAAAAGGATCGGTCAAGTAGATTTTGAGTTATAATGTTCATGGACTTCAAAAATGTTGTTTGCGAGAAAATCGATTTAAGGTTTTTAACATATACGTTATACCATATGAGGGCAGGCCGCTTGAAATACTGTATCGTCGTTAGTTTTGCTCCGTTTTACTTGATATTTTGACACAACACTCTCGACATGTTTTACATTCAGAATGAAATAAAAGAAAGGTTTTTAAAATCTTACCCCGCACTTACGAAAAAGGTATTATTTTAACGAAAAAACTGTATTTAAAGAAAAGCTACTTGTTAAAGAAAATGTGATTTTTAAGAAGATAATCTATTTTAATGGGAAGGTTGTTTTTAAAAAAGGGCCATTTAAAAAAATTTCTCTTTTTAAGAGAATGTGCCTTTTATACCCTCCACACCACTGTACTGAGGATATATATCATTATATGTCACTCTAAGTGTGATAGATCAAAGTATGAGTTTGCGATCCCACAAAGCGGATATATATGTTTTAACCTTGAAACAACTACAGTCAATAAAGCGAGCTTCTTCTATCCCTCTATCTGTATGTCTTTTGAAATCACGTTCATTCACAAAATAAACCTTGCTAAAGTCAGTATAACATTGTTTGTGTTTATTTCGAGCAGGCTGGTATTGAAAATGGATTTATTCGGGCGTCAATGCCAAGATATGGCTAAAATGTGGAGACAGACGCTCTAAATTTCAGATAAAAAAAGTAAAAATAGTGAAAAATGTTTAGATGTAACAGAACATATGCATACAATTGTGTATCAGCGATGCATACACACATATTTTTGTTTGCTTGTTGTTTATGTTTTTTTTTTTTTGGAACATGGGAACGAATAGTTTTTCGATGAGTGTAACAGAAGAAAAGAATAACCACGATAGTTATACTCTTACTCTCTTTAAACAAATAAGAATGGAATTGTATGTATGTATTAACATTTATGCTGATCGAATTTAATAATAATTGTTTTCATATAAAAAAGTACGAAAATACTGAATTTTTGGAATTATCTAATTAATTTTAAACATCATTGTAACATATTTAGCCATATAATGTGAATTCTAGCCTTTTTTTTCTCTTGTTGTTGACAATTGTGGTTATAATATTGTGTTTAGAATACGAGTGGAGGGTATCAAAGATTTGGCATAGCCCAAATTAGCACCCTTGTTTGTATAGAATTGATATTTGTTAAGCAAAGTCGGCCAGTAAAATTTATGCGATGCTAGTTATTATATTAATACTGACGCGTACGACTAATACTTTTATGAAATACAATATTAATCATGCGTCATTTCGAATTAATACTTATATTAAGACAACTTATAGACCGATTAAAAATTATTTGATTAACCACATTATTTTGTTCAACACTGTACGAGTGTTTATATATATCCTCGAAATAAGTACGCTCCTTCTGCTGCATTCATGAAGAATTTAATCAGAAAACCATGCTGCATAAATTTATAGTTTTGATAGAAACATATGCGGAGAAAAGACAGAACAAAACATTTATGCACATTAGGGTGACAGCGGTTTGTATGAAAAAAAAATTTTGATCGAATTTTGAGGTGTGCGGGTCAGATTATTGTGACACTGAATGTAAAAACTTTAGTGCGCAAAATTTGAGCCAAATCGGATAATGCTTTCTGGAAGCGCATTGAGTTCAAAGTTCAAATATGCATTTATATGTAAAAATTATCAAAAAAAATTATTTTTCTCAACAATTTTGATAATAATAGTTGGGTTTCTATTAAATTAATTAATAAACCATAATGAAGAGTAAATTATCTTTCTAATAAAACAACAAAATTTATTATCGGTTAAAAAACCGCCAAGTTATATCAACTTCCCCAGGCAATAAATGCGCCGCAGACCACTTTATTAAGAAAATCGAGCTCACATTTTTAAAGACATTGAAATAATTTACAACAACAACATTTTTCCATTCCCTTGATCCCAAGATGATCTTACGTAAAGTCTTTTGCATCTCATCTATTGTTTTGTCGTTCTAAATTAATGTCAAAAAGGTACGTATTTTTTTTTAGCAGTATTTCAAAATCTCAAATTTTACTTTTTCAAAAATTTTGTTGAAGAAATTTTCCGAAATCAACGATTGGACTTAAAAGTCTTATTAACAAAATATATGTAATTAAAAATGCCAAATATTGTAGCTATCCTGTTCTTAATTTGGCGTGGGCAGCGTTTTTATTTCAGCGGATTTGAAAAAAATGTGATTATTAATACTTTTTCAATTTTTAGGCTACATTGTTGGTGTTTCCATATTTCAAATATCTTTTATCAAAATATTATACTAATTGATATAAGTTCTCAATGTTGTAAAAAGGTTAAATTGAGACACAATATATTGTCCCCCTTTAAGATCAAAAGTCAAATATGAGGATGTTTACATCTTTTTAAAACAAAATATCGAAATAATATATATTTGTGGAAGGATTTCGATAAAACTTGTTGCTCATATTTTAATATTTCTAAAAAATAATATTCTGGACTTATTTTCTGAAACTAACCCGTGGGGTACTCTTGAAAAATTATTGTCCAAAACTTAAATGTCGTCAATGATACTGCAGAAGAAGGCATAATACCATGGCAAAATTACAAGAGATGAGGAACAGAAACAACATTTAATGAAAATAACTATCAATTTTTTACGTGTGTGTTAATTTTATTATTTGTTAAATATTTATTTTTTATTAACAGGTGGTACAACATTATAGGCAACAGTATTCGAAAAATGCAAATTTACAATCTCTACAAAAAGATTACGATATTAATTAATTTATTTCTGAAATAAAATTTGTTACAAATTTGTTTATACTGTATTAAATATAAAAACTAATTAATCTACATATTTTCATCAAATAATGAATAAATTTGAGGAATTTTATGAATATATTAAATTTGTTTTATTTAAAAAAAAATCCTGATGAAGAAAATATTTATAGATTTTCATAGAGGGTCAATTTGACATCAAGAGTACCTCACGGGTTAATTTCAGAAAGTAAGTTCAGAATATTATTTTTTAGAATTATAAATATATTATCAACTAGTTTCATCGAAATCCTTCCACAAATATATATTATTTCAATATTTTCTTTAAAAAAATGTAAATCTCCTTAAATTTGATTTTTGAACTTAAAGGGGGACAGTTTATAGTGCATCAATTTAATCTTAATTTACAATATTGAGAAGCTATATCATGTAGTATAATATTTTGATAAAAGATGTTTGAAATATGAAAATACCAAAAATGTAGCCTAAAAGTTGAAAATGTATTAATAATCACATTTTTCTTCAAATCCGCTGAAATAAAAACGCTACCCTCGCAAAATTAAAAATAGGATAGCTACAATATTTGGCATTTTTAATAACATATATTTTGTTAATAAGACCATAAAGGCCAATCGTTGATTTCGGTAAATTTCTTGAACAAAATTTTTGAAAAAATAAAATTGGAGATTTTTAAATAGTGCTAAAAAATACGTACCGATTTGGCATTAATTTGGAACGGCATAACAATAGATGAGATGCAAAAGACTTTACATAAGATCATTTTGGGATCAGGAGATTGCAAAAATGTTGTCGGTGTAAATTATTTCGATGTCTTTAAAGATGTGAGCTCGATTTTCTTAATCAAGTAGTCTACTTCTCCCTGGAGAAGTTGATATAACTTGGCTGTTTTTCAACCTATGATAGATTTTTTTGTCTTATTAGAAAGATAATTTACTCTGAATTACGGTTTATTAACCAATTTAGTTGAAACGCAATTATTAATTTAAAAATTTTTGTAAAAATGATTTTTTTTATAATATGCATATTTGAACTTTGAACTCAATACGCGTCCAAAATGCATTGCATGCCAGTATCATAATAATCCGATCCGCACGTCTTGGAATTCAAAAAAAAAAAATGGCTGTCACCCTAATGCACATGCTTGCACTCATAAGAGTGCTATAAGTTGGCTAGGAGGAACGGACGGAAGGAAGGAAGGAAACAAACTTTAAGTGGAAGTGAAAGTTTTTAATAAAATAAAGAAAAACTTTCAGCAGATTTTAAAACATGTGAATATATGTTATTTGCTTATATTTTTAATATTTTCTTAAGAATATAATACAAGTTTTTCGTTTTATTTTTATTTTTTGCTTTTCAATACAGTTAGAAAGTATTTTCATTTTTGTTTGTTTGTTTCTCCAATGTCAAACTTTTATTAGTTGTTTGTGTGATTTTTGGTGTTGTTGTTATTTTTAGTAAATAAAAAAAAAAAAACAGAGCAAAATTTTAGCCATTTACTGTTAATCTGTGCCAACAGTTTAGAAAACATAAATTAAACTATTTAATTCAATACTTGAGGCTAAAAATTATCAGCAACCTAATAAAAGAGCTTATGGCACTAAATAATAAAAACTAATAACACTCAAACCCTAGACAAAACAACTATAGATATGCTAGCGAATGCGAATGTTAATACAACCAGTCCAGGGACTACACCAATTTAGTTATAATAAACAATTACATTTATACTAGAACGCTGAGCCGAATGATGCGTACAATTTCGTACATTCAGATACAATTCATATGCACAAGTGTTTTAATACACACACACACATTAGCAAACACATACGCACACACTTTACTAATTTATTCATTCAACATAGATTGTGATGATGAATGGGTTTTTTTTTCCTAAATAAAAACTATAAATACAAGTACATACATATTCAAATGGAATAAATAATATTGAATAAAACTTAATTATATTATAATCGTAGTTAACTAAGTACTGAACTATAAAATTTGATTTGAAAATTTAAGTTTAAGTGTTTTTAGCTTTAGGAAATAAAATTGTTATCACTTTTAGAAATTGTATTTATGTTTATATGTCGACAAAAACTGGAGATAATTAAGTCAATGAAGACAAAAGCAATTGTTAGCACAAGCAAAATTTAATGAATTTTAATAGGGATCGTTTTATTTAAATTTATTTAAATTTGATTTGGCTGTCAAAACATCAGAACAAGTTGTATCTGATTAGATTTAGAGAATCGAATTATCAGTACAAAATATCACATATATGGGTAATTACATGAAAAGTTCAACCTTAACTCTAATTTTAAAATGTTAATTTAAATAATTTTTATTGATAATATTTCAAGAACAGGGCTGAAATGGCATGAAGAACATTTGACTATAGTTTGTAATAAGTATGAATTTTTATAGCCCCTATTTTTCCAGTAAGAAAAGAAAACTGTAGTTACGCAATTTTGAAAAGAAGAGTAGTGTCATGTCTGTCACGTTACAAAATAATTATTTTTTACTATAATTTATTTTAGAATTCATGTTTTTTATATGCTTTTTTAATAAACTAGCTCTTATATTATTTATAAATAAATGTTTCTAATTTGTCATACAAATATCTGCAGAGCTTTTCTGTGCTTTACAATCATCCTCTAAACTGATGTCTGTTTGTTGTCATGTCTGTCACGACTGCTTTTTGCCCCCAATTAGTAATAAAAATAATACTTTCTCTTTTCCACAAAAAGCTAAACTAAACTAAACTAATCACAGTTGTACTATACAACAACAACAACGAAGCTGCTTTCGATATTACAGAAAAGATGACTATATGGAATGAATATATTAGACAAATGTTTACTGATAGAATCCGATAAGATTTTGAAGCGCAGATGCAACAATCACTTATAGGAACTTGTATCACTAAAACAGAGGTGGAGTCTGCAGTAAAATCTATAAGGGACAAAAAAGCCAGTGGTCCTGATGAGATTCCTTCTGAAATACTGAAATTGATAGACGACGATAATATCCAACTTTTAATAGTTTTGTTTAACTTCATCTATGACACGGGTCAGTACCCACAATATTGGCTTAAATCAACATTTATAACCATTCCTAAGAAAAAACATCCAAAATATTGTAATGATTATAGGCTTATCAGCGTAATGAGCCAAGTCCTCAAAATATTCCTCAGAATAATTCAATCCAGAATTTATGAAAAATACTAGAAGGCAATGTGTGCTCAGTTTGGCTTTAAAAAAGGAATGGGCACCCGCGAGGCACTTTTTTCTATACAGGTATGGGTTCTGAAATGCAGATATGTACAGAAGGACGTTTTCTTATGCTTTATTGATTACGAAAAAGCTTTCGACACAGTGCGGCATGATAAAATGATGGATATTCTTATGTCCATAGGTATAGACGACAAGGAAACTAGATTCATTAGGAGCCTGTATTGGCATCAAATAGGGCAAGTAGATATCTACTCCGAAAAAATTTTTCATGTATCCATCAGCAACATTCGAAAGGGCATACTTATATATAAAAGGCACATTTCTTAACAACGTACGGTCTGAAGATTAATATACGACAAACAAAATACTTGATCATTAGCACAAAAATAACCACAACATAACCAGCTTAAAAATACAAAACTCCTACGTCGATAGAGTACATAGTTTTAAATATCTCCGGGTTACGCTCAATGACAAATGGGATGGCTCAAATGAAATAAGATACCGTATAGAAATGGCAAGAGACGCATTTTTTAAACATAAAAAAGTTTTCAGCAGCCATGACATTAATTTTGAAACGAAGTTAAGATTTATCAAGACATATGTATGATCAGTCCTGCCATATGCAATGGAGGCATGGACCATTAAAGCAGTGAACATAAAGAGACTGGAGGCCTTCGAAATGTGGATTTATCGAGGGATACTCAAAATACCGTGGACCCGCTTTATATCGAACACCGAAGTTTTAAGAAAAGTTCACCGCGTTAGAGAACTTGTCCCCACTATAAAGAGGCGAAAGATAGCATATTTGGGCCATATTATGAGAAACCCAAAATATAAGCTGTTATGAGCGGTGGAAAGGAAACAACATGGCTTCAAAATATTCACAGTGGACTGGTATCTGAGATGTAGGAAATCTTCTAAGCGAGGCGAGAAAAAGAGACGGTTTTGCTAAAATTTTACAAACCTTATGAATTTATTGAAATTTAATTGTATTGGTCAACATTCGAAAATCGAATAGGCAAATAAAGAAGAAGAAAGTCCGTCTGCATAATTTTGTATATATTTATGAGCAATGAAAAACTTTTACTGTATAATATTGGATTAGAAAGATCTCTGGTTGTCATGTCTGTCACTATGGAATTAAGTTCTTAATTAGATAGGAAGTATTTCAGTTTCTTTTTTAATATCACTATATGGTCAGGGTATAATGAGAGGAGAATTTGATAAGACCTACGACTTTTTCATATACCAATTAAGTAAGAATAATTTTCTGAGTGGATTTAACTTCCATCCGTATGCCTGTCTGTCCATCCGTCCGTCCGTCTGTAAGAAAACAAGAGGTTGCAAATATATTGTAATTAAATTCTATACAAGAATTTTTGTCAGACATAGGACGAGCGAAATTGGTCGGAATCGGTGCATGTACAGACCTAGCAGCCATAGAAGTAGTCCCTATTATACCCACTGAAATTGAGACCATCAAATCGATACTAATATGCCCTGCCATGCTTTGCTACGACTTAACATGACTTATTGACATGTAGGAATGTTTTCATAATCAATTTTTCTTATGAAATTTCTATTGCACAATTAAAACTTTTTAGTTTATTTTTTTTTTATTTCAATGCTTCATTCGGTGCAAAAATGATCAAATTGTTCGGCGTTCTTAATCTGGAGCCAGCTACATATGGGAAATATATGGCTTAAATCCGGCTACACTTAACGATTGAATTTACAATATCATTTGGCAATATTTTATTTTGGCGATTTTTGATTTTAATTTTGCCGGTATTTGATTTTTCCGATTTTAGTTTTTTTTTTGATTTTTAAATATGGCGATTTTTAAATATGGCGATTTTTGAATTGGCAATTTCGCCCTTATTTCCCATGGCTACTCACATTTATAACATTATTAGGCTAGGCGATTTTTTGTGAAAGATTTTACGCTTTTAATTATCAATATACCATTCGAAAGGTATTTCCTTTTAGCCGTCTAACATATTTACAGATTTGCACCATCTGGAACATTTTTTTGGATTAAAATTCATTCAAATAAAAAAAACTATACAATTGTGAAAGGGCTTAAATTGATGAGCATACCTTTAGACTCTTATAAAATTATTTATTAACAAACCCATTTATATATCTTCTGTGTGTTCAACAAATATTTATAATAAAATTTAATGAACTTTATTTAGAAATTCGCAACTTAATGAATTTTTTTTTAAATTTTCATAATTTTATTCTATGTATATATAGATTAAAAAAAATTTAAAGAATAATATTGAATGAAAAAATAAAATTTCCTAGAATCTGCACTCGAATTTCTGCTAATTGGTAACTAATGTGCATGGAACACGAGGCGCCATGCCTACTGATCCTATCCCTCGTATTTTTTGTATCTATATTAATTAATGTGAGTAACATTAATATCTGATGGACTCCTACAAGGTATCAAGGCTTTCCCTTTATATTACTTCAGCTATATGATATTATATACTTACTTTGTATGGGCGGTGCCATGCCCACTCAGCCGATCACCCTCATTTTCTGTTCGACTATTCACATGAATAACTTATGGCTCACGCAAAGTCCCAAGGCTCTCACTTTTACAGTAGTGCAGGTATATGACATTTAACACTCACTTTGTATGGTTGTTGCCACGCCCATTGGTCTGATCCTGCCCATTTCACATTAGTATCTGATGGACTCATACAAAGTGTCAAGGCTTTGCCTTTGATAGTATTCTAGTTGTATGATATTATATATTAACTTTTTGTGGGCGGTGCCACTCCCACTGCTTCGATCGCACCCATTTTTTGTTCGACTAATGGCGTCCGACTGCTCACATTAATAAAAAAAATGACCTCAGACAAATCTGCAAAGCCGTCTCTGTCATAGTAGTCGAGATATATGATATTGAATAATTTCTTTGTATGGGATGTGTCACGCCCACTTATCCGAACCCGCCTATTGCCTTTATGGCTACTAACATTGATAATAGGGACTTCACAAAATTTTGAAAAACTCTCATTGTCATGGTACTTAATGTATATGATATAAAAGATTGACTTTGTATGGGAGATACCACGCCTAATAAAAATACCAAAAACATTTTTGAAAAATCTGTTAGAAAATTTTTCCATTCGTTATGTAAAGCTTTTTTGAGATCATTCCCATTAGAAATCGGATTTCTAACTTCAGTTTATAGCACAAGTTCTCATTAGTATTTATTGCGGAAGGGTTTCGATTGCTCCTGGACAGTTGTACAATAACCATTCTCTTATTATCCCAGCGGTTTGTTTGGGATCGTTGGTCTGATGAAAGAGAATAGTGTCCAAACCAGTCCATTATTCCCTCCACATAATTCAGTTTTTCAAGGACTGCCGATGAACATGCACCACATAGAATCACGTGACCACCACAATGTTTTATGCACAAATAAAACGAAGTGGTTTTTCCGCGTAATTCTTCCATTTAAGCCAGCATTTATCAGGACCCTTTGTATTGTTTCTGAAATGAATATTATATCCTTCAACCAATTTGTAGTATTGGTGCAATAAAACTTGGATTTTTGTTTGTTTTATTTTTTTTTTTTTGAGTTATTTGCAATTCATTTTTCTGCTTTAACTGTTTAAATCTTTTAATTATACTAGCAGATTACAACTCTCGAAATCAGAGTGCAATTACTAGGCAACTTTACTTTTCAACTTAGCCAATTCACAAACCAACACCTTCTGGGTTTATTGTTATTGTGAATGAAGATAACAAACTCAATAACAAACACATTTACAAATTTAATAGACACACAAATAGCATATGTATAATTTTATGTATGAGTTGGTAGCAATTTTAAATGCAATTTACTCAAAAAAAAAGCACAAAGTTTAAAAATCTGTAAATCTTCAAAACAGCCAATACGAAGTACCTTTCAAATAATATATGCCTGGTCAAAATCGGGATAAAACGGTAGAACAAAACACCGGTCACAAGAAATCACTTAGCTTTTTAGTGTTATAGATTTCCCATCATTCCACGAGCTATTTTTACGATTTGTGCTATCTGCCGCTGATTTTTTTTCCATCAATTTTGATGGAATTCAATCTAAAAAAAAATTAATCACTGTGAGATTAAGAATTCATATTTATACCCTATACCACTATGTGGTTTGGGTATAATGACTTTGTGCTGCTGTTTGTAACAACCAAAAATATTTGACCTAGACCCATCTTTAATTATACCGATCGAATCAGAATCACTTTCTGAGTTGATTTAACAATGTCCGTCCGTCCGTCCGTCCGTCCGTCCGTCTGTGTGTCCATGTAAAGCTTGTAATCAAACTGCAGGTCGCAAATATGAATATATTTTGACGAAATTTGGTATATAAGCTTTTATCGGCCATGGGATGAACGCTATTGAAATTGGTGAGAATCGGTCCATGTTCAGACCTAGCCCCCATACAAATTACCCATATGAAATCGACATAAATTGCCATAAGATCCAAATTGTCATATAGATCTTACTCAAATTGGGTTTGTATGCGTTCATTACATCCACTAATGAGTAGTCCAAAAATGATCCCTTTGACCCCATATAGAGCTGATTCCCGATCTTCAATTAAATCTATTAAAAAACAAAAATATTGCACTGATTCTTCTCAAATTTGGTTTGTATATATTTTTTCAAAATAAAAGTGACTTTACCAAATATTGTCAAGATCGGTCCATTTTTGGACCTAGTCCCTTTATAGATATAGCATCCGATATGAACTTTTTCATATCTGCAGCCAAAAAAATTAATAAAAATCCCACTCAAATTTGGTTTACGCTTATTTTCAATGTCCAGTTAGTTGGGCCTAAGAGATAGGGTTTCTAAACGCATGGTATAGGGTATCGTATAGTCGGTCTAGACCGACTATAATTTTCTTACTTGTTTTTCTTTAAACTAAACACATGTTGTTATTGTTGTATATTAGTAGAGCAAATGTGACTTTTTTTGTACTAAACTAAACAAACTTTTTAAATATGCACATTTAAATAAATTTTTTTTAATATTATATTATAAAAAAATTATACAATATATATTATTCTTAAAGGTGGGTAATATTCACTGTATTTCAATTCGTCTTTTATGTCTTGTAATACTATGTGTTCAGGATATAATGAGTTTGAGACGAGATCTGTAACTACCAAAACTACCACCTTATATTATAACATTTCCCGTCTGTTTGTCCGTCCGCCTGTCTGTGTATCCACTTAAGCATTGTAATCAAACTATTTGTCGCAAATATTAATATATTTTGATGAAATTTAGTATCTCAACTATTATCGAAGGTAGAACGAACGCCATGGAAATTGGTGAAAATTGGTGCTTGTTCAGACGTAGCCAAGAGACAACAGTATTCTAATTCCGTATTGACCAGTTCATGTGTTCTTTAGCAAAATTTATGCGTGTCAGATGATTTTTCTCCGATGTTATTAGTTTCGTAGCAGGACGATTACAAGCATCATCAGTTCGAGCACATAGTTTTAGTTTCGGATTGTTAATGACCCCTTAAGGTAACATTTTTCGAAATTTTTTTAAAAGCTCTTTCTATTAAATTATCCTGTCTTTGACTCGTCGACTCTTTACCGTACCTCTTTCATGATATTTTTTGATAAGTTTTGGAATTATGGAAGAATATTTCACATAAATTGTCTTTGATTTCTTTGGATCAAATGTTAAGAATATGCAGAAATAAAAAAGGCAATTTTTTGGTACCAATTTTTCCCCCTGAGTATGAAATTGGTCACTTGTATTTTCGTATCATGTAAAACATTTCGATTTGCTGATGCCCCCAAGTAAGTTCTTGTAAGTCTTATTTTATAAATATTGGTTTAGTAACCAAAATTCGTTAAAATTTCTAGTTTTTAGTTTCTGGAACCTACACCTGTCTCTGTATAAAATGTTTGTGGTGAAGTTTGCAACTAAGTAAATTCATTTTTTATTATATCAAACGACAAAGTATTACTTTCTCAGTTAATGAAGCTATGCGAGTCTGTCCACTAGAGTGGTCCTTAAGAAAATGCGATTTTGGGGATAGGCGGGGTCCAGTATGTTACTTTTCCATATAAAACTAATAAATGTGAAGTTTGGGGACAAGTTTGGAAACATATAGACAGTATTTATACGTAAAATAATTTTATAACAAAATTGGTTAAATGTTGTTTTAATTTTAATTCGCAAGCAATAAGCAGATAATTGCACCACAGATATATCACAATGGATTATTTTGGTCCCACGAGCACTGATGGGTTTATTAAAAAAAAATTAACCGAATTATTTTTCTTAAATTCTAAATAGTGGTTTCATCGAGTTTAATGGAAAAACTCGTTTTCGGTAATTTTTATTAAAAAATATCTTAAAATCCAAAGCTGGCCTTGGCAAATAATGTGTTAACGTTTTCGAATTTATCCCAAATTTTAGGAATGGAAGTTCTACACATTTGGTTATTATATTTTAAGTGTCGCATCAAAAAATTCAACAGCACTTACAAAATATTAGATTTTTTAAATAAATTGTCTTTTATTAGATTGGGGTCATATGTGACCCCAATTCCAAAAGGGTTAATGGGGTCATATTATTTTTTTCCGAAACCCTAGGCTATTAAGATAGAACGTAATATTTAAAAGTAGAAAAGTGATGAATTTTTGATACAAAGTATTTAGCAAGAGTACATTTACAAAATATTTTACAAAAATTCCATTTTTCTCGAAATCCGCAAAAATAAAATCTTTGTCAAAAAATTCTGGCATAGGGCTGAACCTAGAAATTCACAGGGTTAATTTCTCACATATATTTAATAAAACCTTAAAGTGCCAGATTCATTTTTTAAATTTTTGTTTAAGAAAATGTTTTAAAACTTGAAAAAGGAGTTTTCAAAATTTTATCAAAAAAAATTCCCATTTTCGGTCTCAGTGCGCAATAGGTTAACAACGTGGTAATAAAACAATGCTTCGTATCTGATTACCTGTATGTATAGACACAAAAAAAAATTTTGGCTTTAATCCATTTCTCAAAGTTTAAATAAATGCTATCAAATTTCATGACCTAGTTTTTTTTTTGGCACAAAAGTGGTCTGGGGCATTTGCTATTTCTTGGGGACTTTTTATTCGATTTTGAATTTTTATAGCTTTTTGAATAGATAATTTAATACTGATTCTTCTAACAACTTGTCGGAAAAATTTAGCTATAGAACGAAATTTTCGTAAAATCTCAAAAAAAAAGTCATATTTTCACCATATAAACACACTTGAAATTTTCAATCGATTTCCATCGCGACTTTTCTTTTTCCGATTGTCCCCAAACTTCACACTTATTAGTTTTATATGGAAACGGAACAAACTGGACCCCGCCTATCCCCAAAATCGCATATTCATTTTTTAAAGATCACTCTACTGTCCACCCGTCTGACCGTTCATCTGTCCATCCATCCGTCCATCTCTCCGTCTGTCGGTCCGTCCGCCCGTCTGTATGTCCGTCTGCCTGTTCGTCTGTCCGTCTATCCGTCTATCTCTCCGTCCGTCTATGCGTCCGTCCATCCATCTCTGTGTCCATTTATAAGTTTTTAATAGCCCCCTCCCATGTCATTTGTAAATTTTTTAATTTTTCATTTTGTTGAAGTTCAATTAAATTTTATTGACGAAAAAAAATTTCCACTGCAGAAACATAATAATGATGCAGAAGACATAAACATTTTTTTTTACAAATTTAAAGGAAGCTTTACAAATCATTTTCCTCATCATCAAATGGCAACCTATAAATTTTTTTACATACTTTTTTTTTTTAATAAATGCAAGACTAACAGACTAAATGTTTTTGTTTACTGGGAAAAATTTAAACAGAAAATTATAATGATGGGTTTTCAAGGCAACTGTTTATTTTGATTATAATTAACCACAAAATCATTAAACTTTATGTATTTTATATTGAACGCTTTCCACTAGAAGTATTAAAAATTTAAATCATAATTTTATTTATCACAAAACATGCATACATACATATATGCTTGAGAGCGTGGCCCGAAAAATGTGTTTTTGGCTTTTTTATATAATTAAAGCAGTCATGTTTTGTAATTAAGATGGAATTTCTCAAGAAACTTACTCGAAGTTAATCTGTTTCATAATCTAGAATTAGAATATAGAATTTGTGAATTTTGTATTGAAAATACGGTTCACACTAATTTTACCTGTAATACAAAACCACAAAATTAAAAGTTTGCTAATGATTTAATTAAATTCTTATTGTATGTAAATGAAGCCTCATTATACGGCTATTGAACATATTCCTCCTCATTAGGTATTAAATATCAGCCTTCACAATTTGTGAGCGAAGAAAATTAAAATTTTCTTTAAATAATTTTCCTGATTTTTATGAATATTTCTAAAAAAAAAAAAACTAGAGCAACGGCTTCCATGGAAATGCATGTTTGTATAAGTTATGAGCTAAATATCTATACGACTCAATGAATTTATAATAAACTCGCATCGATTTTTGGTTGCTTATGTATCCACAACTATATTTAAATGTTAGTTTTTGCATATTTTCATAATACATGCATTTAATAAACCCTTTAAAAAATACTAGCATAAGCCAGCACTCGAACTTCGAGTGAAAATTCTTGGAAATTGTTTTTTTAATTTTTTCTTTCAATATTTTTCTTATCTATATATATAATTTACCATAAATTATAATTTTATAAGAGCATAAAGATATGCTAATCAATTTTAGGCAATTCACAATACAACACCGGACGTGTGATATACAATTATAATGAAATTCGATGAATTGTGAATTGTTGATTAGCATACCTTCAGGCTCTTATAAACTTATTTATTGCAAATATTTTATTTTATTTAATTTAATATATATTTTGACACTTATTATACATACATTTTAAAATTCTGCACTTCTCCTCCATATGAACTATAACTATTCCAATTTTCATACTCCCACTCCCCCATGCCATTATGCTTCAAAAGGGATGAAAAAATTTTCCTTCACGTATTATTATATAGATGCACCTGAATTAATTTGTTAAGTTGTTGTGTGTTTTTGGACATTTTCATCAGAATGCTAATTAATTAAACATTTTTTCATAAATATCTATTTATTCAAATCAGTGAATTTACTATAAAATGACATCAATTTTTTAGTTCATTTTTTTTCATATTTCATTGAACTATTTCATAAAAATGTATTCAAATCGATAAATTTGCAAGATAAGGGCTTTGATTCTTAGTTGCGTATTTTGGCATATTTTAATTTAATTACGTGTTGTTTTCCCCACTTTCATCAAAAAGCTCATATAGTGAACTTTTTCATAAATATCTATTCGAATCAATTAATTTACACAAAACTGAATGCATATTTTGCTTTAAATGTGCGTTTTTGCAAACTGTGATCAAAATGTGGCTTTATTTAACTTATTTCATATGTATATATAATTGATTTGATAAATTTTCAATAAACGGGCACCGATTTGTAGTAGCATATTTTTGTATATTTTGTTTAAATTTAACGTTTTCATAAAAATGCTAATTTTTGGATTTTTTTTTCCAAAAAGTATCCCTGAAACAGTAAATATACAAAAAATTGTATCGATTTGTTCATGCATATTTTTGCATATTTTGTTTTAAATTCCTGGTTTTGCATATGTTCAAGAAAATTCTCATTTATTGATATTTTTGAAAAATCTTTTATTTGAATCAATAAAATTCGGATAAAGTGGCTCCAATTAGTAGGCGCATAATTTTGCTTGTTTTCCTTCGACTACGTGATCTTGCATATTTTTATACCCTATACCACTTAGTACTATGTGGTCAGGGTATAGTGACTTTAAGCTGGTGTTTGTAACTACCAAAAGAATTTGACCTAGATCCATTTTTTATTATACCAATCGATTCAGAATCACTTTTTGAGTTGATATATCTATGACCATCCGTCCGTCTGTGTGTCCATGAAAACTTTTTAATCAAGCTACAGGTCGCAAATATGAATATATTTTGATGAAATTAAGTTTAGTTTGTTTGCCTTAGAATGAGACTTATTGAAATTGGTGAAAATCGGTTCATGTTCAGACCTAGTCCCCATACAAATGACCCCCATGAGATCGCCATAATATCCAAATTATCATATAGGTCTCGGCCATATTGGCTTCGTGTAAGCTTATTACATCGATTTATCAGTAGTCAAAATATTAACCGTATATGACAATTCTTAGTCGTAGCCCCCATTGCTTCCCGATCTTCACTTAGATCTATCAAGAAATAAAAATATTGCACAGATATTCCTCAAATTTGGTTTGTCAGAATTTCGTCCATTTTTTAACCTAGTCCCCATATAAATATTGTATCCAATATGAAACTTTTCATATCCGAAAGCAGAAAAGTTAATTACAATGCCACTCAAATTTGGTTTATGCTTATTTTATATATCTAATTCGTTGTACCTAAGAGTTAGGTCTCTAAATGCATGGTATAGCGTATCGTATAGTCGGTCTATCCCAGCTATAATTTTCTTACTTGTCAATATCTGAATTGAGTTCATTTAACTTTTTCGTAAGTGCATATCTTTTTTTCTGAAAAAATTACTTATCCTTGAACAAGTTCCATTTCTTAAAAAAGTACTTTTTCTTAAGAAAGTAACTTTTCTTAAAAAGTACATTTTCTTAGAAAAAGTAAATTTTCATAAAAAACTAATTTTTCTAAAATAGGACATTGACTTAAAAAAGTACCTTTTCTTACAAAAGCAACTTTTTTTTTTTAAAGTGCCTTCTGAAAAAATTCCTCTTCTGTTAAAAGTACTTTTTCTTAAAAAAGGTACTTTTTATTAAAAAAGTATCTTTTAAAAAGTATATTTTCCTAAAAAGTACTTTTGTTTTAATTAATTTTCTTAAAAAAGTACATTTTCTCAATAAAGTACCTTTTCCTGAGAAACCCTCCTTTCTGGAAAAAGCACATTTTCTCAAAGAACTACCTTGAGAATATCCCTTTTCTTATAAAAGCTGCTTTTCTTAAAAAAGAGATTTTCTGGAGAAAGGCCTATTTCAGCTAAAAATATATTTTCTTAAAAATGGCGTTTTCTTAAAAAAATACGTTTTCTTAGAAAAGTAAGTTCTCTTTAAAAAAGTAAATTTCCTTCAATAGGCCGCTTTTCTTAAAAACAATACTTTTTCCTTAAAAGGTAGCTTTATATTAAAAAACTACCTATTGTTAAATAATAACCTTTTCTTAAAAAGTATTTTTTTCTTGAAAAAAGTAAATTTTCTTAAAAAGAACATGTTCTTAAAAGTTAATTTTCAAAAAAAAAAATTACTTTTTCTTAAAAAGTGACCTTTTCTTAAAAAAAGTTCCAGCTCCGACTCCGCAGAAATGCTTAAGGTCCGATTCCAAATCTGATTCCGATGCTAAATGTATATACACATATTTATAAAAACTGTAATAATTATGTTGTGAATCAATATAACATTTATTTTTTGAAATATTTCAATTATCTATAATATTAATAGGCTAGGCGATTTCTTTTGACCCATGTTTTGTTCAACCTTTTTGTCCCGATTTTGACCAAACGTATATTATTTGAAAGGTATTTCGTTTTAGCCGTTTTGCAGATTTACAGATTTTCAAATTTTTCCTTTATTTTGAGTAAATTGCATTTAAAGTTGCTACTAACACATGCATAAAATCATACAATGCTATGTGTGTGTTTATTAAATTTGTTAATGTGTTTTTTGTGTTTATTTGCGTATTGGCTATAATTGATTACCATATCTTTAGGGTCTTTATTTAATGAAAAAAAAAAAATTTCCTATAATTTGCATTCGAATTTCGAGGGCTGGAATCTGCTAGTATTTAATAAAATTCCTTTTCTGATAAAAAAAATACATTTTGTTAAAAAAGTAAATTTGTTGAAAAGGTACTTTCTCTTAAAAATGGTACTTTTTCTTTAAAAAATGTCTTCTGCAAAAACGCTTGTTTTCTGATAAAAATGCTTTTTCTTAAATAAGTACTTTTTTCTTTAAAAGTACTTTTTCTTCAAAAAGTATATTTTCTTAAAAAAGTACGTTTTCTTAAAACAGTACCTTTTCCTGAGAAAGTCTCTTTTCTGAAAAAAAGTAAATTTTCTCAAAAAACTACCTTTAAAACGCCCCTTTTCTTAAAAAAGAATATTTCCTTAAAAAATAAAAATATAAAAATATAAATTTTCTGGAAAAGTACTATTTCATATAAAAGTATCTTTTCTAAAAAATTACATTTTCTCAAAAAAGATTTGCTTGAAAAGGTCGTTTTTCTTAAAAATATACCTCTTCTTAAAGACTAAAAAAAACTAAAAAATAATCTTTTAAAATCTTAAAAAATAATCTTTTCTTAAATAAGTACTTTTTCTTGAAAAAATACATTTTCTTAATAAAGAACATGTTCATAAAAGTCAATTTTCTAAAAAAAAGTACTTTTTCTTAATAAGAGACCTTTTCTTAAAAACTAAATTTTTTTAAAGTCAGGGCAGTGGAGTCGTCAAAAAAATATTCTAACTCCGACTCCGACTCCATCCGCTGAAATGTTGAAGGCCCGACTCCAAATCTGACTCGGATGCTAAATGTGTATAGACATATATATAAAAACAGTGATAATTATATCGTGGGTAATTGATGCCAGTGAATCAATATAACATTTTTTTTTTTAATATTTTAATTATTTTTATTAATTCTTTTAATAATAAACGAAATACTATAAGATCGGAAACTTAAAATAAGAAAACTTCAAATAAAATAACAAAACTTCAAGAAATAACTCTGCATTTGACTTTTGAAATAGAATAGCCTGAACATCTGGCTTCATTGATGCTCTCAAATCGGATATGATGATTCTGAGTGCAGAAGATAATAAATACTACTGCGGTCACTTGTTTCGGTGGCAATGCCGCGGTGATCAGAGCAGCATCCTGGATACCCGCAGCGTACTTTTGAATTGCATCTTTTTTGATAAATCTAAATAACGGACAAATTTCTCCTTTAATGCCTGGTAAAATCTATTTTGAATGTGGCTAAGACTGTTGCAGTTTCTGTGCATTCGCTACTTTCTACTAAATTTAAGCAACGTCACTTGGACTACATTATTTTTCAAAATCATACATATGTACATAGTATTTTTTTTTTTAAATTTTTATTAAAAAAAAAATAAAATTATATTAAATATTTGGAGCTCAAATTAATTATTTGTATGCTAACAACTACTCACATGAAACTCACACTCCACTTTGACTTCCAGTTTTCAATGAAATTCTCTTTTGGTTTAATAAGAAATTAACTACAACACCAGACCTATAATATATAATATGAACTATAATATTTTATAACACAAACAAATCAATTTTAATTTTATGCTGAATATTGTTCAAATTCAATTAAACTAACCACAAACAAACCTTGAAAAAACCACAAACCTCTAATAAATCAAATTCCAAAATAATTTAAATTATGAAACACTTTTATATTACTTAATTTAAGTGGTTGAATGAACTTATTCTAATAAAATAAATTAAAATCTACATATTCATAGTGATTTGAAAAATATTACGTTGCCAATTTCGAAGAAATTTTTTTTTGGCAATAATAACGAAAAATTTTGGAGGCGTGAATAGTCACGCACAGTGATTTAAAACCCTTTTACCCTTATTCAATCGATCTGAAACTTGGCTGATAGACTGGCTGTAAAAAAAGATTAACTTTGACATAATCACGCATAGACACGGAGAGAATAAAACCTCACTTCCCCTCATCCGATCGATCTGAAACCTTATCCATAGGCTTGCATTGGCCAAAGATTAGTTTTAAGATAGTCACATACAGTCACGCATATTCACGCACAGTCACGGAGTGATTTAGATCCCGTTTCCCCTCATCCAATCAATCTGAAACTTGGTGCATAGACTTGTTGTGACCAGAGATTAATTTTAAAATAGTCACGCACAGTCACGGAGTAATTCAAAACTCATATGCATAAATAAAGAAAGAGTTTTAATAAAAACTTTGTGTTTATGGGTTAGATTACACTGGTCTACAACTTAAAAAAAAAAAAATAATTGACTGTAGAAACGAAGCGTGTGTTTTAACTAATCTGTGCGCTGAATTCGAATCTGACATAAAAATTGGGCTATCACGCCTTGTTCATTTTGTATCGCATGCTGGCAATACTGTAAAACAGTCAATACTGACACTACAGTTTCACAATTATTAATTTGAGAGAAGCCCACATTCATTCTAAATCTTCAAAATGGTAGCGTTTAAGCATGTCAGGGAGATCGTGTGTTACTGATTCAAGCTAGTTTTGCTTTGTGCGTGGTGAATATTTGGTTAAAAAAAAAAGAATATGCAATATCAGAATCATTAAAATATGCATATTTACATTATTTTGGTTTCGCTAGGCCCAAAAATGGACCGATCCTGACCATGTTTGGTGAAGTCTCTTGTTTTTGCAAAAATATATACAAACAAAATTTGAGAAGAATCAGTGCAATATTTTTGTTTTTTGATAGATTTAAGTGAAGATCGGGAAGCAGCTCTATATGGGGCCTATGACTAAGAGTTGTCCAATAGGGATCATTTTTGGACTACTGATTAATGGATGTAATATATTATACATATAAACCCAATTTGACTAAGAGTTGTATGATAATTTGGATCTTATGGCAATATGTGTTGATTTCATAGGGGTCATTTGTATGGGGGCTAGGTCTGAACATGGACCGATTCTCACCAATTTCAATAGCGTGGCCGATAAAGGATCAAATACCAAATTTCGTCAAAATATATTCATATTTGCGACCTGCAGTTTGATTACAAGCTTTACATGGACACACAGCCGGACGGACGGACGAACGGACATCGTTAAATCGAATCAGATAATGATTCTGATTCGATCGGTATAATTAAAGATGGGTGTAGGTCAAGTATTTTTGGTTGTTACAAACATCAGCACAAAGTCATTATACCCAAACCACATAGTGGTATAGGGTATAATTACGAATCATTGACTAAAATTTTGATATTACTCAAATACAACGATCATAAATGGAAGATCTGTGGTGACCTAAAGGTGTGTGCTTTAAATTTCTTTGTGTATATAGTATAGACCATCGTAAATAACTGTAAATTAATCTGTTTCAGGTCATTGATTTGTTGACGTGTATGCAAGGAGGTTTCACGAAATATTGTTGGTTCCTTTATCGATGGAATAGTTGCGCTATATGTCATCATTACGTCAGAACAGAGTGGCCAAAACGAACTGAGTATTCACCACGAAAACAAAAAAATTAATTGATCCAAATGACGTTCTTCTTCCGCCGCTGCACATAAAATTGGGCCTTTTTAAGAACTTTGTCAAGGCTCTAGTTAAAGATGGTGCAGCATTTAAATATTTGTTAGCGGTTGTTCCTAAAATTTCATATGCTAAAATCAAAGAAGGCATATTTGTTGCCCCCAGATCAGGAAGCTATTGAATGATGACAATTTTTCACAATGTTTATTGGAGATAGAATATGCAGCCTGAAAACCTTTCAAGAGCATCGTGGACAGTTTTCTTGGAAACAATAAGAGTGAAAACTACAGACAAATTGTTGCTGAATTATTGAAAAATTATCACGAACTAGGTGCACGAATGTCACTCAAAATGCATTTTCTTCATTCGCATTTAGATTTTTTTCCACAAAACCTAGGTGCGGTGAGCGACGAATAAGGGGAGTGTGCACACCAAGATTTAATGAAAATTTAAAGAAATTATCAAGGCTTTTGGGACAAAATCGTGTTGGGAGACTATGGCTGGACTCTAATACGTGAAACCAAACCAACAAAATACAAACGACGTTCAAATAACGCCATTCACTTTTGATTTTGAAATAAACTAATGATTTTTTATGCAAAAAACGAATATAAACATTTTTTGTATCTCGAAAACCTGACGTGATAGAGAAAAACTAATTACAGATTCGAATTCAGCCCACCAAATTACCCTAGGAAAGATATTTGGTGCCTCCAGTCCAAAACCTGCTTGGCTAGTGTTATTAAAGTTGAAATACCAAGATGTAAAAACTTTTATCTTTATCGAGGCAACAATCACTTAGCCCATAGTTAACGCATATATTTACACTTTTTAAGGGTCAGCTCCATTAAATTTTAATTACACCGTATTCAAAATGAATTCATATTATTAGAAAAACATTATCAGAATTTTGATTATAACTGAATAAAATTTTGACGTCATTCGTATTCAATATGGTTGAAAAACGATCATCATTTTGAAGTTCTTTTATAAGCAAAAAAAAAAAAAAAAAGAAGCAGTCCAAGATGACAGCCATGAGGTACTCCCGACATTACATCTATCGACCTTGAAGTAAAATTTTTAAAACCTATTCTCTCTGTTTTATTGGTTAAATAAGATATACCCACTTCGCGCTAAGATTAGTTTACCCCATGAAATCTAATTTCTTAAGAAGAAGTTTATTATTGACTTTATCAACAGCCCTGCTGAAGTCAATATAAATTGCATCTGTTTGTTTACGTTCAAGAAAACCACGATTGAAAATTGTAGTAAATTGTAACAGGTTGAGCATCTTTTTTTGGAAACCATCGTGGAATTGAGAAATTAAAGTATTTACTTGATGGCACAGAAAATCCGTTACAATTTTTTAAAAAATTTCAGTTATAATACTTAATTTTGCAATTCCACGATAATGGGTAAGATTAGCCTTGTTACCAGATTTGAATAGTTTAATATTGAATGAATTCTTCCACATATTTGGAAAATAACCGTATTTAATTTAGATACTAAACATTAGTGTTAATGGTAGAGCTAAAACATCAGCACATTTTTTTTAAAATGCAGTAGGGAATTTCATCTGGACCACTGTTGCAGTAAAATTTAAGTTTTTTCAATACATTAAAAACTACAGTTACAGCAAGAGAAGAATTGGATATCATTTGAGTAGCAGTCAGTGTATATGAGCAGATATAAGTTGCATCGGAGTAAGTAGTAGGGAAGAAATCAGCAAATAAATTGCATACAATAGCAACATCACAGGATTTATTATGCAGGAATTTCATAACAGCAGGGTAGCCATTAGTTTTTCTCTTAGAGGTAAAAAATTTGTAGAATGAATTCGGATTTCGTATAAAATTATTTTTCATTTTTTTCAAATAGTTAAATAATATGAATTATTTAGAGTATTATATTCAGCACGACAAATGGAGTATTTTCCATAGCTTAAAAAATTTTTCTTAAAAAAATTCGGTTTTTGATAAAAGTACTTTTTCTTAAAAAATGCCTTTTCTTAAAAAAAATCCTTCTCTTACAAAAATTTTCTACCGAAATAAAATTTTATCATTTAGTAATTGCTTATTAATATTTCAGCACACATAAACGATCTGGTAATTAAAAAACATGTTTTTAAAAAAGATTCCGTTTAAGACCATTTTTCTTTTTCTAGCTAATGAGGCTTGAAATTTCTAATCTTAAAGGAAACATTGCTACAAAAAATTTGTCTATTTCATTCCTCTGGAAAGAAACTATTTACTTTTTGCTTTTTCTTTAAAACAAAAATACTATGCAAATACAAATAACAGATTAAAACTTTTCAATGTCGTAGTAAGCATTTAGCAAAAACCATTAGAAAATTATTGTATAAATACATAGATATCTCAGTGTGTTATAAGTTAACTTTGGTGTTTAGAAATTCAACTGAAGAGAGTGTGTTTGAATATTAAGTTTTTTTTTTGTGTTTTTGTCATAAGCCAACCATAATATGGCCACAAATTCCGATAGTATTTCATTATAATAGAATTCTAATTGTTGTTCATTAGTAAATACGTATCTATGTTGAGAACGACAAACCAAATAATTATGCATATAAATTTTAAATTCTATGTCAACTTTAAGTGAGAGTCTTATAAAGTGAATGAAGTTCTTAGTTGAACAAAATAAATAACTTTTTTCTTTCCATTTTATTTTTTTTTTTTTTGTAGAAATTAAGTGATGTAGTCACAATCATTATTAATTCATGACAAAATTTGGATTTTGCATTTAGGTTAAATGCAATATCAGAGTTAAACAATTATTTGTACTGGTTTTTTTAATGACTGAAGACATTATGGAATGTGTATTAGCAAAGAGCTTGTTCAATTTGGCCTAAACTCAGTTTCATGTATGTAATGATATTTGAAAATGATCAACCTGTAGCCATAACACACTTCTTATGTGATGAAGCAGGGTTTCTTAAATAATTGGTTTCACTAAACCATGATCATGGTTAACAATTAACAGTTTAAAATCGTCTTACGATATCGCACTAATTTGAGCACCCTAAATATCCGTTCCGTTCATTGTTCTTTATATAGCTCTCACCCTCAATTCTGTTGAGAGCTGCTGATATTATATTAATGTTCAATAAATTTCTATATGCCTCATAAAGCTTTAGCGTAAATCTAATTTATGTTTTGGTGTTTTAGAGAGTGTTGTCGTTCTCAGGGTTACTTCATAAATAATGTTATATACGAGTACATATACGAGTACATTCACATACATACATATCTCAATTTGGTTTGTATATGTTTTGTATATTTTCGTGCGACAGTACTTAGCATCTTATTGGCGTAGGCCATAATGTGGAGTTGGGTATATTTATGAATGTTTGTTTTTTGAGGAACAAGGTCGCCTTTGTTAAGTAATTTGTTAATGTGATTATTAGAGGCATTAGTGTTTAAGTGCAGGAAAATGATTTATGTGTGGCGCAGTATTAAGTTCGCAGAATATTTGTGAAAATCAGTAGAACATATGTAAAAATTTTGGAGGTCGTACATGATGGCTTGTCTATAGAAAATTGAGATATTTTATAATAAATGTTAAATTAAAAAAAATATATATGTATAATGATAGCTATTCGAAAATGATTTTTATAAGATTTATTTTTTTTCAAGATTGTGTGTTGGCTCATCTCAGAATAAACTGAAAATTGAGAAAATTAGATATTCTTAAAAGAACATTTTCTTTAAAAAAATACCTTTAAAAAATTATTACAAATTTAACTATTCTTTACAAGTTAATTTAAGAAAAACTACTTTTTCCTAAGAAGGATTTATTAGGAAAAACATTTTCTGGAAACGTAATTTTTTAAAAAAGTGCCGTTTCTTTTATGATAATATCTTCTTAAAAAGGGGCGTTTTCCTAAAAAAGCAATATCTTTTTTTATAAAAGGTAATTTTCTAAATATAATAGATAAATCTGCATTAGGGCGGTTCGATTTGTAGGGAGGAAAAAAATCGCTCAAGTGACAAGGGAAATCATATTCTAGGAATCGAAATAAGAAACTTTGCCCAAGGAACCATACCTCTAAAACGAATTCTGATGCCCCTACTTTTGACCTGTCTGTCTGTCTATCTGCCATGGGGCAACCCCATTCCCCCACATGCAATTGATCTGAAACTTGGCCCATAGTCTTGTTGTGACTACAGATTAATTTTGGGGTAGTTACGTAGAGTCACGCATAGTCACGGAATAACATAACATGGTCAAGGCGTATGATTATTATTTATTAGCAGAGTAGAGGATACGTATACGTATGAGTGTTAATTTTAATATTAAATCAAACATAGTCGGCCCAATTCTAAATAAAAAATGGTGATTATTTGAAATGTTTGTATGGGGAACCCCCAAGGGGGGTTACATAGGTGTGCCACTGGCATGGGTGGGTCGGCCCTCAAAGATTGGACTCGATTGGGGCATTCTAAATAGGTCAAAGTGAAACAGACAGACAGACTGGTCAAAAGTCTGGACATCAGAATTCGTTGTAGAGTTATGGTTCCTCGGGCAAAGTTTATTATTTTGATCCATATTTTCCTTATGCATTTATCGTATCTCTTCTTAAAAAGGTAAATTTTCTTAAAAAAGTAACTTGTTTTTAAAAACTAAATTTTCTTTAAAGAAAATTTACTTACAAAAGACAATTTTTTTAAAAAAGTACATATTCTTTAAAATTATTACATTTTCAAAAAAGTACCATTTCGTAAAAATGCATATTTTTTTAAAAATTATTTTTTAAAAAACTGTATTTTCTTAATAAAGTTCCTTTTTTTAAAAAGTATTTTTTCTAAAAAAGTACCTTTTAAAAAGTAAATTTTCTTAAAAAATTAAATTTTTTAAAATAAGTGCCTTTCCTTAAAATAGTACCTTTTCATAAAAAAGTACCTTTTTTTTAAAGTACCTTTTCTTAAAAAAGTTCCTTTTCTTCAAAAAGTACTTTTTCTTAAAATAGTGTTTCTTTTTAAAAATGCATCTTTTCTAAAAAAGTACCTTGTCTTTAAAATTATTACGTTTTGTTAAAAAGTACCTTTTTTAAAAAAGTACCTTTTCGAAAAAAGCATATTTTTTTAAAAGTGTACCCTTTCTTAAAAACGTACCTTTTCTTAAAAAGTATTTTTTTTAAACTACCCTTTCTAAAAAAAGTACCTTTTCGTATATAAGTACCTTTTCTAAAAAAGTACCTTGTCTTTAAAATTATTACGTTTCGCTAAAAAAGTACCTCTTTTAAAAAAGTACCTTTTCTTAAAAACGTAACTTTTCTTAATAAAGTATCTTTCCTTAAAAAGTACCTTTTTTAAAAAAGTACATTTTCTTAAAGAAGTACCTTTTTTTAAAGAAGTACCTATTCTTAAAAAGTATTTTTTTTAAAAACTACCATTTCTTAAAAATATACCTTTTCGTATATAAGTAACTTTCTAAAAAAGTACCCCATCTTTGAAATTATTACGTTTTCTTAAAAAAGTACCTTTTTGAAAAAAGTATATTTTCTTAAAAAAGTACCTTTTCTTAGAAACGTACCTTTTCATACAAAAGTACCTTTTCTTAAAAAAGTACCTTTTCTTAAAAGTACATTTTCTTAAAAAAGTACCTTTTCATAAAAAGTATTTTTTCTTAAAACACTACCCTTTTTTAAAACAGTACATTTTCGTATATAAGCATCTTTTCTAAAAAAGTACCTTGTCTTTAAAATTATTACGTTTTGTTAAAAAAGTACCTTTTTTGAAAAAGTACCTTTTCGAAAAAAGCATATTTTTTTAAAAACGTACCTTTTCTTAAAAACGTACCATTTCTTAAAAAGTATTTTTTTTTAAACTACCCTTTCTTAAAAAAGTACCTTTTCGATATAAGTACCTTTTCTAAGTAAGTACCTTGTCTTTAAAATTATTACGTTTTGCTAAAAAAGTACCTTTTTTAAAAAAGTATCTTTTCTTAAAAAGTACCTTTTTTAAAAAAGTACATTTTCTTAAAGAAGTACCTTTTCTTAAAGAAGTACCTTTTCTTAAAAAGTATTTTTTCTTAAAAAACTACCCTTTCTTAAAAAAGTACCTTTTCGTATATAAGTAACTTTCTAAAAAAGTACCCTATCTTTAAAATTATTACGTTTTCTTAAAATAGTACTTTTTTGAAAAAAGTATATTTTCTTAAAAAAGGACCTTTTCTTAAAAACGTACCTTTTCATAAAAAAGTACCTTTTCTTAAAAAAGTACCTTTTCTTAAAAAGTACATTTTCTTAAAAAAGTACCTTTTCATAAAATCTATTTTTCCCTAAAAAACTACCCTTTTTTATAAATGTACCTCTTCGTATATATGTTAGTACCTTTTCTAAAAAAGTACCCTATTTTTAAAATTATTACGTTTTCTTAAAAAAGTATCTTTTTGAAAAAGTATATTTTCTTAAAAAAGTTCCTTTTCTTAAAAACGTATCTTTTCTTAAAAACGTACCTTTTCTTAAAAAAGTACCTTTTCTTAAAATGTATTTTTTTTTAAAAAACTGTTCTTTCTAAGAAAGTACCTTTGCGTATATAAGTACCTTTCCTAAAAATGTTCTTTGTCTTTAAAATTATTACGTTTTCTTCAAAAAGTACCTTTTTAAAAAGTACCTTTTTTTAAAATAGTACCTCTTGTTAAAAAAGTACCTTTTCTTAAAAAGTAAATTTTCTTAAAAAAGTACCTTTTCTTAAAAAGTACCTTTTCTTAAAATAGAACCTATTTTGAAAAAAGTACCCTTTTTTAAAAAATTATCTTTTCCTAAAAGAATACCGTTTCTTAAAAAAATATCTTTTCTAAAAAGTACCTTGTCTTTAAAATTATTATCTTTTCTTAAAAAGTACCTTTTCTTAAAAAAGATGCCCTTTTTAAAAAAGTAGCTTTTCTTAAAAGAATACCTTTTAGTTAAAAAGCATCTATTCTAAAAAGTACCTTATCTCTAAAATTATTACCTTTTCCTAAAAAAGTACCTTTTCGTAAAAAAGCAATTAGTCTTGAAAACGTAAATGTTCTTAAAAAAGTGCCTTTTCTTGGAAAAGTATATTTTTTAATAAAGTACCTTTTCTTAATAAGTACCTTTTTCTTAGAAAAGTATATTTTCTTAATATTTTTCATTTTCCTAAAAATATTCCTTTTCTTAAGAGTTTCAAAAGTACATTTTTTAAAAAAGTACCTTTTCGTAAGAGAGTATCTTTTGGTAAAAATGACTTTCGCTTTCCATCAAAAGGATTAAATCCTTAAAACCCAAATGGAGATAGATTCGGAATAGCCAAATACAACCTTGATACTTGCTTTTGAAAAAAGTTGTTGCACACGTTTATTGCCAACCGGATTGCCGCCAGGTTAATAACCGATTTTTGCATTGATTGCAGTTACAATTCTATTGTCTTAACAGTAAATATTTGATCACAACAGAAAATTGTTAATTGCTATGAAATTTCTGATAATACAATCGAAAATTCAGTTGTCATTCTATAGAAAAGTTCAGTTGTCGATTTTTTTTTTGTGTTTGTGGCGTAATTTTAAATAGTAAATTAATCTCTTTTGGCTTATGGTGAAATAAGCTGCAAAATACCCGTAAAATTTCAAGGATGGGCACAAACAAATATAAAACATTTTGTGCTGTAGCGAATATCTGCAGAAACGCATATGTAACGTCCTATGAAATATGAAAAATGTGATATAAATTTCAACATTTTAATCGATTTTCTACGAATAGCTCCAAGTAAATCTATGACTGTTCCATATCATCACATGTGAATTTTATTTTTCTGTTTCTTATTGTTGGCTGTAATAAAGTCCTTTTAGTTTTTTTTTGCCGATAGTTTATAGCCTGTCGACCGTATCTTAATTCATCCGAACATTACAACATCATGCTGAGTTTAATGAATCAGCGATTATCATTGCCACAGCTGCAACTATATTTCAATACAGAGTCATTTGTAAACTTTGTCAACATTGAATGATTTGGCCAATAGCTTGTGAAACATCGATATCGTGGGTTTTTAATTTAACCAAATGACGATGACGTAAATGTTTAAATGTTGGAATTTTTCTTTTGTTCTGATTGGTTGTATCATAAAACTGATTTTTTATGGCCACAATTGAGCACACAGTGCTGTTGGAGGATATTACGAATTTTTATGAATGTCAGCAAAAAAAAAAAAAATAAATTAAAGAAAAGAAAGTGAAGTCAATGTAAAAGAAGTAAGTTGTCAGTTGCTTTAAAAGGACGAAATTATTTTTATGGGATAATTTATTTAAAATAATTTAATTGTTTGTTTTCGTTACACTGTCCACCGTAATTTTTATAAAACAATTTAACGCTGTAAATGTGTGCATGTAAACACAAATATATATAAACTTATCTGCATGATTTTTAGCATTAGGGTGGCACTCAGGCAGTGGTCTTAAGAATTGAGAGAATTTCAAATTGTGCATTGATACAATGTCATACAACACGTCTAAGGAAAATACGCAGGTTGAAAGGATTTGTACAAAAAGTATAGTATTACTATTGATGAAATTTTATAGCTAATAAATAGAATAATTTTTTTTTTTACACTTAAATAAAATTCTGGAAAAGAAGCACATAAATCGAAAAATTTGTTAAAGTTATTTTTTTTTTAAATTCTTAAGTTAAAAGTGTGCCTTCACTATTCTAAGGGATGTTTTTTAAGCCTGATAGAACTAGATATTATAAAAAAATATTGAAAAATTAAATCGTAATCAAAAAAATATTATTATTCGAAAAAATATTCTTATTAAATATTCTTATTAAAAAAAAATCAAAATCATTAAAGTTTGAAAATAACTTCGGGCTTCTAACCACCGTGGCTGTTCTTGATGAAACGCATTATTGACGTTGAATTTTGGCCACCTTTTCGAACATTGCTAGCCATTTGTCACGAATACCACGAATAATATTGGTCCCCAAGGCTAGTGGCTTCATGTAACCCCATACGGAAATAATCGTGAGTTGCCAAATCGCACGACCTTGGAGGCCAATTGACAGGTACATTCCTCGAAATCGAGTTATGGCCAAATTTTTTGTTTCAATAAGCCGATAGTTGCAGTCACTTTATGGTACGTAACGTCATCGTGTTGAAAGCAAGTTTCGCTCGAATTAATGTCATCCATAGTTTCAAACAAAAAACATTGACCTCGGTGTACTAACGATATCCATCGATCTTAAAGCGAGCTCCGGCTTCATTTTTGATGTAATAAAGTCTGATAATGCCACGAACGTGTAAACCGCTCCAAACGATGCATGTTTTGCATGTAATTGTATCTGTGGGCTCTCACTCTATTTGCGGTAAGTTTGCTTATTAACGAACCCATTAAGGCTAACAAGTGAGAGTGTTAAATTCGGGTGTGCCGAATCTTTGATACCCTCCACCTCGGTTTGAGTCTTGATAATATATGCAAATGAAGAAGTAAACAATTTGTTAAACTTAATACCAAATTATTTCAGCAAATTCTTTGGGTTGGTTTTCGTTTTTTCTATTATTTCCGATTTATTTCGGTGTTTTCTTTTTGGTCATCGTCGTTGCTGATCGGCATGCATTTACGTTATATACCTATATGCATGCGTTTCCGGTTATATGACATAACTTCTCTTTTAATTTAGTTTTTGCTAATTAAATTGCTCGCCCTAACCTCCATTGCAAAGGTAATGGTTGTGTAGGGTGGCTGTATGCATTAAATCGTGCTAATTGGAGATGGCTGTATAGTTTCTTTTAACTGGCCAAATATTTTTTCATTGCGGTAATGTAGGTCGGATAGAGTAACAATTAATAACTAAAAAAAGCTCTCTCAATTTTTTATTAAAAATTGCCATATTTGGAAAACATAGAGAATAAATTTATAATAATAAATATTAAAATTAGGGATGCCAAGCGCAAAAAACCAAATGTCCCAAACATTTTAAATAAAATAATTTGTTCTCTTTATTTTCTGAAAAACTTCAAAATTTCATTCAAAAAAAATTCTGAAAATTTCTATATAAATAACATTCTCATCAAATTGCGTTTATTTATGTAACAGTTTTTATGTTCGCAATTCTTAAATATCATTTGACGTTTTCTAAAATTCATTGAATTTAAATTAATGTTTTCTGTAGTGTGATTCTGTAAATTTCAACGATCCGACAATCGCAAAATATATCGACAGCTATTGTTGTTTGCACTAAGGATTAAGTGATTCACTAAGTACATACATCTTAACGACAGTCGACAAATCTATTTTTCTATTTATTTAAATTGTAAACGAGTGGCATCTTTGTCAATATAAGCAAAAAACACAAAGAATAGAAAAAAAAACAAACAAATTACTTCGTGTTTGACAGGATGATTTTATGTTTATGTTTAATATCTTTATTTTTTTTACCAATATTTCTGTGTATTTATTTGAAAATAAAATAATGAATTGAATCTGCTATTTAATTTTTTTTATTTATATAAAAAAGTTTTTTAATAAAAGCAAAATATTTTCACTATTTTATGATTTTTATTTATGTATGACGACATTTCAACCTAAAACTTTAAGTTTTTATCGATTGAATAAACAACACAAACATGGTTGTCGTTTATATAACAACAACAGCTGACTTTAACAATAGCGAATATAGTTTAAAAATTTTACTGATAATTTTGCTATTTTCTTTTTTTTAACGATTCGACTATCGTTAAAAGAAGTTACTGAATCGCGGTACTGAAAAACTATTAATTTCTCCTGAATGTCAATATTTTTTTTAAATGTAAAAATTTTTTAAATGTAAACATAGGTATTTGGTGTTAAAATGGAATTTCAATTTGTGTTTAACGAATAAAATTTCTATATTAAAGATGCAATTGATGTGATCTAAATTTAAAATTATAATTTCCGACGTTTTGATAAGATTTTCTGAAATTCAATTAATTGCAATTTATAATTGGAAATTTTTAATTCTAGGTTTTAGAATTGATATTTTCTTAAATTTGAATGGAAAATTTAAAAAGTGCAATTTTGTATTTATGTGAATAATAATGCTTTAGTAATTATAAACAATTTTTAAAAATTAGATGTAATCGCAATCAGATATTTTGTAGGTAAACCAGAATAGTAATTCTATATAACTATATATAACTATTTTGAAAGCAAAAAACTTATTGATAACTCGGTAACCCTATTTTGTAAAGACAACAAAAAGTTAATATGCCAAACTTATGTTCATATTTGTAAAAGAATAATGAAAAAACGTATGAAATAAAAGACCAGCCCGTGTATACTCTTAACATTGTTCTGTATGATATCCAGTTGAAAATAATAACATTCATGTTAAAATAGAAATAACTATTGCAAAGCTAATTAGAAAAAACAAAAATTGTGGCGCCATCTACTGTGGTATAGCCACGCTGAGCAAAATGAAGTGACACTCTGTTAATGCAAAAGAAATGTATTTTCCCCACAACAAAATATTGCAGAATTTTATGTAAATAAAATAATATGCCGATTTATTTCTAACATGCAGTTGTTATGGATATACATATATATATATACATATATATATACATATATATATTATTAGTATTATTTAATATGTTCATGTATGTATATGTAAATATTATACACAAAAAATACAACATCAAACGTTATTTTTGTGTTTTTCTCTTTAAATAAATTTATACATAAAATTTTTTTTTTGCTAAACTTACATTGTTTTTTTTTTATTAACAACTAGGTATTTTTGCATTATTTGCTTTAGATGCTGGTGAATTTTTACTCCCTTTACATATGTATATTAACTCGTAGTGTCTGCTTGTCGAAAAAATTTTGGATCGATTTAACCTTTTTCCCGTGACCCATTCGATCTGAAATTTTGCAGGCAGGCTCGCGGTAATAACAGAAATGATCTAACAAATTTTTTTAGTGATGCCAAAACAATGGAAACTTTTAAAATTTTCTACCAGAGTTAAAAAAAAATGTACAAAGGGTTAGCTTTTATTATATTATTACCACAACGGCCACAAAAACTACAAGTCCAGCTATGACAACAACACAACATTTAGAATAACAACAAGAACAATATAGAAACATCATATTTTTCATTTTTTTTTTTAATTTTTCAGAGATTTCCCTGGACCTGTTCCACCCATTTTAATGATTTTTGAAACAGAAATCTTCCCATGAATTTGGTGAATCATCCTCAGTAAAAGCGATCACTGTAGCTGTACTATTGAGGGCCTGATCGTGACAAGAACAACATAGAAAATTATATTTTTTCAAGACTTTTTTTTAGCTCTTTATTCAAATCTCGGGCCTTAATCGACCGATTTTGCCGATTTTAACTAGCGAAGTTTTCAGAATATTAGTGAATCATTTTTTATGTCAACGAGCCCACTAACTGGCCGATTGATGCCGTCATCGTGATTTCCACAGACGGACAGACGGACATCGCTATATCAATCAACTTCGGTTGTGATAAGGATCACAAATATATATATTTTATGGGGTCCAAAATTTTTTTTCTAATTATTACAAACGGAATGACAAACTTATATATATCCTCTGCACACTGGAGTGGAGGGTATAAAATGGGCCTCAAGTCTGAACACAATTTCGTGATAAAACACCGGGTCAGTTTCCAGCTGTTCCAGAGTCCAATCGGCGAAAAAACGACGCATATGATGGTTTCATGGCTTTAATTCCTGCACCAATTGGAGGTTTTACGGGTGTAGGTCATATAAGATCCGTTTATGATTCACAGTGGCGCCATTTGAGTTTTTTCGTTGCACAAACAATAACTTTTGAACCATTTAAGATAATCAAATAATTTAAAAGGCATATGATATATAATGGTCCAACCTGTGATATAACAAGGTACTACGCGATCTAGCTGCTTACTTATGGCTTATCAAATTTTAAATTTTTTAACGCATGAAAAAAATCAAGTTTATGTTAACTAAAAAAACATGATTTTTAACCATTTTATATTTTCCTTATATTTTTTTTCAAGGATTATATGTTTTAAAATTATTGTCCATTAATAGAAAGAAAAATAATAAAAAGATTAAGATTTTTCGAATTTATCGTCACAATTCTTAACAGAAAGTTTATCTAATAGACTAACCATTTCTGAACTATAATTATTGGATGCTAGCAGTAAAACATGTATCGACCACATTTTTAGTAATTTTTCCGAACAAATTTATGTTGATTCGATTGAGTGTAATCGTTCAGATCACAATATATTGTGCTGTAAAATTGGTAGAAAAAACAAGTCAATGATTTTATTGAGAAATCAAAAATTCATTGTGATTATATGAAAGCCAAAGAATATTTACAAAATAATATACCATTTATTTTCTCAAAATTGGATGTATCTGATCAAAGCGCCCCGGTAGGTGAGTAAGTAGCGTGCTCGCCTACCATGCGGGGGTCGTGGGTTCGATTCCCACCAGAGGCTTTGGTCTGTCGCTGCAAAAAAAAAAAAAAAAAAAAATAAAAAAATTAACACACTACTCTCTCTTTCCTCCTTCGTATATCTATATCTTTCCTGAGATCAACACAATGCACTGCATCTGTAGGGGGCATCCCCTGAGTGTTGATTAATTAAAAAAAAAAAAAAAAAAAAACAGAAAATTTAGTTTCGTGTATGGGAAATGCGTTAAGTAATTACACAGTTCGTCGTTCGTAAATTATTGTGTTCTATATGCTTTTTGTTAAAGTTTAGCTGCTAAAGTTTAGTTGCTAATTAAAAAAAAACTGAACCGATAAAATTGTTGCGACCTTCCTACCAAGGAAAGTACTATAGTTTGTGGTTTTTTCTGTTTAAAAAAATTTCTTCTTTGAAAACGCCTTTAGGAGTAAGAACTATTAGAACATAAACATGGATTAATCAAAAAAAAAGCATATAGAACACAATAGCTTACGAACGACGAGTTGTTTTAAGTTGTAAAAAGCAGCTTTGTTTTGAGATGACTCCTTGGGTGAATAAGAACTTACAGGAACTTATTTTACTCAAGAAAAATTTGCTGAAGAAAAGACGTAAATGCCAGAATGGTCATAGATTGAATGACATGTTAAAAAGGTTGAGCAGGGTCATTAAGGTAGCCATTGAGATATGTAGAGATAACTACTATGTTGATGGTTTGAATGAGGCTGGAAATGATCAGAGGAATTGTTGGAAGTTTATAAACTCTACTCCCTGATTCTCAGGGAATTGTAATAAGTTCGGATCAGGTAAAAGCCGATTACTTAAATACCCATTTTCTTAAGTCTGTTGAAAATCTTAAACAACAAATTGATGTGCAGTTGGGCGATGTATTTACTTCATTGAGAACAATTTCTCAACTTCCTCACCGCTTCAATTTTGGAGATGTTAATTTAAATGACATCTCTGTAGCTACAAATACTATTAAAATAAACAAAAGTGCTGGATACGATAACATATTACCTAAATTTATTAAAGACTGTGGAGATGAAATTGCACCATTGTTATGCGACATTTTTTGTAAAATGATAACTACCTCAGTGTACCCCAATGTTCTGAAAATTCATAAAATCATTCCAATACCGAAGGAATCAGATCTTCCACTGTAGAGAAATATCGACCAATTGCAGTTTTATCTTCAATAGATAAAATATTTGAGAAAATTATTTATGACAAATTATTATTTTATGTAGAGGAAAACAAGCTATTGTTTGATTTTCATTTAGTTTTAGGAAAGGATGTGGTGCGGAGGATGCTGTTTTATATGTAATAAATTGTATATGCAAAGGTTTGGATGAAGGCTTTAATGGTGTTGCAGGAGTATTTTTAGACTTTTCGAAGGCTTTTGATCTTGTTGATTATAAAATATTACTAAAAAATTGTCATTGTATGGAGTAAAAGGTAAAGAACTATTGCTGTTTGAAAGTTATTTCTCGAAAAGGAAACAATATGTTCAGGTCAATCAGTCCTCGAGCTTTATTAGTACGGTTAAATATGGAACACCCCAAGGAAGTGGATTGGGTCCCCTGCTTTTTTCTATTTACTTAAATGACATAGGTAATCTTGATTTGACAGGAAAGATTTTCATTTTTGCGGATGATGTATGCATATTTTATCCTTTTAAACACGACTTGGTGTTGAAAACTTATATTGAGAGGGATATGGCTTTAGTATTTGAGTTTGCTCGTATCAATGGCCTTGTTGTTAACCCGAATAAGACAAGATTGGTTCATTTTGGGCCTAGCTCTAGTTCTAATGATTTTACTGTGAATATTGATGGGTAGCACTGAAGGAAACACAGTCAGTTAAATATTTAGGAATAACATTACAAAATAATCTATCGTGGGACTTGCATATGGCGGAGTTAAAGGGGAAAATTGCTCCAGGTATTGGAGTTTTATACAAATTACGAAATAAATTGTCTGAAAAATCCAAATATATGATATTCCAATCTTTAATTCAATCACATCTAAATTACATGGAAATGGTCTATGCATATAATAAGTGTAATGTAGCATTCAAATCTGTACAGTGTTTACAAAACCGAGCATTGAAGATTATATACAAATTGCCAATAAAGTACCCAACAATTACTCTGTATAGAAATATATCTAAAGCAGTGTTACCAATTTATGGGTTACATGAATATCAGGTTTTGATATATGCTTTCAAATGCATGCATGATATTGGCCATCGTACTTTTAACTTTTTGCAAAATCAATCACATTTCAACACAAGGAATGTAACGAATTTAAGAGTTCCAAGATGCAGATTTCAAAAGACAAAACAGCGTATCGATTATATTGGTGGCATAAAATATAACAATTTACCTTTGGAAATAAAATCTATTAATAGAATTTCAATTTCTGAAACGTCTTGCAAAAACTGCTTATACAATAAAATAGAAACTGTTCTGTGATAATTTTAATCAAACCATATTATTTTTTTTTATCGTAATTTAAAATCATTGTACATTTTTTGAGTTATAAATTCGCCAGCTTGCCTCAACAATGCCTTTAGGGCGCTGGGGCCATTATTATGTATGAATATTAAATACTTATGTACAATAAAATAAAATAAAAAAAAAAAAAAAAACTCTTTCCGTGACTTCACATGCCGCAGAGATGAAATTAGTGGATCGGAAGATGCTAGCAACATGTTGAAGAGGTCCTCAGTTTACCTCACCCCTGATGCTTTGAATATGTTCGGGCATCTATATTTATTATAAAATTTGTTGAGCGACTCCTGATCTTCTTCGGAGCTCTTCAATTAGCAAAGACTAATATTCAATTGTATCTTTGCCGTGTTCTAATATTTTATGAACTGTTGGGGTCAAGTCAATTTCTTCAGTGGATACATTTCCGAGAAAAATGATGCAGCTTTCGAAGCAGATTCTCCATATTTTGTAGAATTACCCTTTTCTTTGCAGTTTAAAATATTCAAGATATCGTTCCCAATCTTTTAAGTGATTTGATTGTTAATTCCAGTGATTCGAGTTACAGCCTCATCATTTTCAAACTATTTCGTGAAAAGTTTCAATCGTTTGAGTTCTCTTATCCGCACCTGGGTTAGTTTAGTTTTAGTCTAACTTCTTTGAAAAATTCAGCCTATATTCGGCTGTTTCAGATATTTTGCTTATCCTTATCTAATTTGCACCAAAGTATTCCTCCTTTTGTGGGAGAGTATTCGCAATTTTAGTAAAAACTCCATACACCTTGTTGGAACTCCTAACTATATTCAAGATATTTCCTTTCTCTAACTTTCAGCTCTGCGGGCTTAATCTTGCCAATTTGTTTTTGATTGTCCTCCACCGGGGTTCTTATGAGTTCCGGCGATAATCTATAATATTAATAGGCTAGGCGATGTCTTGTGACTTATGTTTTGTTCTACCGTTTTATCCCGATTTTGACCAAGCGTGTATTATTTGAAAGGATTTTATTTAAGCTGTTTTGCAGATTTACAGATTTTTAAATTTTTCTTTTATTTTGAGTAAATTGCATTTAAAATTTCTACTAACAGATACATAAAATTATACAATGCAATGTGTTGTTTATGTTTATTAAATTTGATAATGTGTTTGTAATAAAAATGAGTTTGTTTTTTGTGTTGATTTGTGAATCGGCTATAATTGATTAGCATACTTTTAGGGTCTTTATTTAATGAAAAAATAAAATTTCCTAGAATTTGCGCTCGAATTTCGAAGCCTGGAATCTGCTAGTAATAATTATTAGGCGGCAATAATACAACGATAACGGCCGCCTTTGTTTTTTCCAGTGTAGTTTAGTTATTATTTTTTATTCAAATTCAAATTTGTAATTAAATTTTTTTCTTTAAGAATAATATAATTTAAAATAATAAGGAACATACGACGACTATGACATTATGTCGTCAGTCGGCTAGAGAGTTACTTAACTACGTAACAATTATGTTTTTTTTTTTTACAACGTGAATTAGTAATAAAAATTCAAAGTTCTTTTCTATAACCTATTGGATCTGTAATAAAATGATATATTTGTTTAAAATATGTTTTTGCATTATTTAGCAAGCAAGGCAAATCATTTTCCGTTAAGAAAGCTTGTTGGGTGAAGTGGCCCAAGCCCTTGGTATCCAATGGTAGATTGTAAACGCAAATTAAAAGAATTTTATTTTATATAAATTTGATTTTATTTACTTGTACAATTACGTTAAAATTCCTGAAATTAAAATTTATTGAACTAGTTATAATTGAAAAATTTAATGATCAGCTTAAGACACTAAATTTTTTCGTTTGGAACGAAAACAAGCACTGTACATAATTAAATTTGAAGTATAAGAAAATGGCAATTAATAAAGTAGACCGTGTGGAAATATAAAATATGCAATCCAACATTTATGGTTGACAGTCCAACGATAAACAATAATAAAATACAGTAACGGTGATCGATAATTTGTGAAGTACACTAGCGATTAGAGAGTGGCGGTAACAAAGCCTTTTTAAAATATTTATATCTTAACTCGATGAGAATTGGGCTTTTGGCTATAAAATGAAGTATACCTTCCATATCATTAAGATTGCATTGAAAACATATAATTTGTCTTTGCTGTTGAAATCTTGTTCCATTGAGCTCATCTAGCTTTAAAGATAAAGCTTATTGCATTTATATTGTCTTTGATTTCAAATTAAGTTTGGTGTTCTTTAAAGTTAAGCTTTGAATAGAGACGAGTTGTTCAAGTTGCCTTTTCTTCATTTATTTCCATTTCACTTAATTTTATACCATTCGTTATATTGTACCTTAATAGTTCCCAGTCTTCCTTTGTTGTACATTCCGAAATTCTTTTTGTGGTGAAAGCCAATGATAGCTTTTTAATATATTTATACCAATAAGATTCTTTCTCAATTATTATTTCGTAAGGCGGTTAAATATCCGATTTTTATTATATTCGTATAGAGTTCTTTTTTATAATGAAGGTGTAAATCTAATGTGTAAATGTGGTTATTTTCAATACCAATTTTAAGCATTAATACATATGTATCTTTCCAGTGTGTAGAAAGAGCGGATTTAAGCCACAAAGGAGCAACGGATGCCATAAACATATTTCCGTCTGATATTGTACCGGTCTAGACCGACAATATTTTTTTTACTTGTTTTGATTACAAACAGCAGCATAAAGTCATTATACCCAAACCACATGTGGTATAGGGTAAACAAAATTACGATTAGTTACCTAGTTTTTTTTATATTCTTTTGAGAAGGGAAAATCGGTCATCTTTAAAGGGTTATATTTTCTAAATTAAAAATATGATTTTACCGAAAGTAGTAAATTTGTAATATCTGAACCATTTCGTATAAGCTTTGTTGATTCGAAATGTCGTAAGCGCATACGAAATTTTTTGTTCTTAGGCTCCACTATGCGACGGCCCTTGCTGCGAAAAAATTTAGGGAAGTTTTAGCCACATATAGCAAATTAGAAAATGAAATCCTTGGTATGGACCCAGATATAAAATGTACATTAAAGCTGACAACGTGGATTAAATAAAATTTTTCCGGAATATCGCGAAAAGTTAATAAAATCATCATCTCAAAGTCTAATTATAAACTTTTTTTTTGAAAACAAAGCAGAAAGTAAAAACTGCGAAACCTTATTGCCCCAACTCAACAAAAATGTATATTCATAGAGGTGTGAACGTGGTAATATGCCATCTTCATCCTTAAGTGATGACAGTGATATTGTTCCATTTGATGATATTTCAATTGCTTTTTCTAGTAATGAAAATGATATTGCCCCAGTTCAAAAACGAATAAGACAAATAGTTAGTGATTTTGCAAAATTTTGAGTTGTTTTACTCTAACATGAATTTTCAAACTGAATTAAATGCTTAGTTGAAATTATACTTAAGTATAAACTAACAATTTTTTTTTGTGTTAATTAAAAAATGCAATTGCGCCCACACAAAGTATACATATTCTCGTTCCTCGAGTTGATGTAGCGATGCCCGTCCGTCTGCCCATTTGTTTAAATTACACTCATTCACAAAATAAACTATTTACCTGGGTAAGCTCATGACAATATTATTTCTTATTATTTCGAATAGATCGGTATTTAAGAAGGGGCATATCTGGGTTCACTGCATAAAGATATGACCTAAGGGATGGAGGCATCTCTACAAAAATTTCAGAATTCAATGTGTTTGTTGTAATAATTTGGTATTAGGTTTATCAAATTGTTTACCTTTTCAAATATATTGTTTACGTTTCTTATAAATGGTGCCAATAACCCAGGTGGAGGATATCAAACATTCGGCATAGCGGAATTCTGTTATAATAAAATAACTTTTTGTATTCTTTTGATCTTATTTTTGCACACAGAAAATAAATTTACCAATCGGATCGTTCATAAGTTTAATCTCTAAGAGAAATGTATTAAGAGAAATTTAAGGCCAGCTACATATTGGGAAAATCATTTACTGTTAGATAACACAGTTTTATTCCTAATTAAATCGAAATTCGATTATTAGGTTCACCGCAATTTGGTTGGCAGTAAATTCGGTATTAACAATTTGAATTTGTTTTCTGCGTGTAGCTGAACTTTAATATGAATAAGTAGGTTCGTGTGTTATATTTAATGATACTAACAGAGCCCAGCTATCGAAATTCGAGTGCAAATTATAGGTAATTTTATTTATTCATTTAATAAATAATTTTATAAGAGCTTAAAAGTATGCTTATCAATTTAAGACAATTGACAATTAAACACTTTTAAAAAAAAATTAATTAAATTTCAGTAGAAATATTTGTTGAACACACCGAATATATATAAATGGGTTTGTTAGTAAATAATTTTAAAGGAGCCTAAAGGTATGCTAATCAATTTTAGCTAAATCACAACTCAACACAGGGCTTTTGGTATTCATAATAAACATACACGCAATATGTGTTTTACGTATATGTTAGTAGCAACTTTAAATAGGCATTACTCCAATAAATTGTTCCAGACGTTTCAAGTCTGTAAATCTGGTGGTCAGATAAAAAAGAATACCTTTCAAATGAGGTATGTTTGGTCAAAATCGGTTATGAACTAAATTTTTTATGTCGGTCACAAGAAATCGTAGTGCCTGTTAATATTACACTAGCAGATTCCAGCGCTCGAAATTCGAGCGCAATTTCTAGGCAACTTTATTTTTCAACTTAGCCAATTCACAAACCAACACTTTTTTGGTTTATTGTTATTTTGAATGAAGATAACAAACTCATTAACAAACACACTAACAAATTTAATAAACACACACATAGCATTTGTGTAATTTTATGTATGTGTTAGTAGCAACTTTAAATGAAGTTTACTCAAAATAAAGGAAAAATTTAAAATCTGTAAATCTGGCGCCAAATCACCGCACTCGATATCGAGTAAAATCGATCTAAATTCCATATTTAAAGAAGACCTCGTTTCACTTTTACTCTTAATTAGGAGCCATAATTCGTTAACTGTGACATAGTAAAATTATTTTTAGTATTTTATTTTGGAAAATAAAAAAATAATTTCGATCGAAAAATTTCGATAACGAATGAGGTGATTTGGCGCCTGGTGAACAGGTTAAAAGAAATACCTTTCCAATAATATACGTTTGGACAAAATCGGAATAAAACGGTAGAACAAAACATCGGTCACAAGAAATCGCCTAGCCTATTAATATTATCGATATTACAAATATTACTGATACGTAAACATCCCTTCACTCTACTAATTAATAATAATCATAGGCCCTGAATATGTTACACTATTCAAAAAATTTATTTAAAAAAGGGGGAAAAATTTACATTTCTTGAATATTTCATTTGATAACATTAATCCAATTTGATTTGGTGAAGCTTATAGCTTATGGCTGATGAAATTATAGCTAAAAAACTATCGACACAAACACCAAGATAAGGAAAATTGGAAAAGGCCATAAAAATGTTTGGCCTGCGAACGCCATATCCTTTGGAGGTTTTACTATACTGGCCTAGTAATTGCACCTTGACTTGAAATTGCTTACGCCCCTCCTCCCGAATGTCTGTTGTATATCATATATATATTTTTTTTTATTAATTTTTATTTTTTATTTTTGGTAATTTACTTTATTCTTATTCCTTGATATTAATTTTTCCATTCCATTTAAATGCAACTCTAATGGACCATCCAAATATTTCACTTTGGAGAACATTGACATTTTTGCAAACCTTAAAAAAACGAGCACGACCAATTTTCAACGTACACACATTTTTGCATGGCAATGCAATTTAAGTAAAGTCATTCATACATGTACGTCTTACATTAATGTCAGCGACAAACATGTCGTAAAATATCTCATACAAATGACATGTTTTTGTTTGTCTGAACACAAAATTTGGCATACAAATGACTGAGCTGCACAGAAATTGTATTTGCATAAATTTAGATGATGCTTCACAAAATAAAAGAAGGGATCTTTAAACAAGCTCAGTTGTCGAATAATTTATGATAAGAAAAATAAATCTTAAAAAGAAAATATCAATAAAAGTTAATCATCTGAAATATTTGTTATTAAGCATATTATTCGAAATTGTAATAAATAAGAAAGTAAAAGATTTAATAAAAAATCTCTTTGACTTCTTCACAGAAGTATTCGAGATTTCCTGGTTGATGAGTTTTGGATCTTCATATTTGTTTGCAATGGCTAACTTTAATTTTAAATTTATTTGTGATTTTTTTTTTAACTTTAAACTTATTAACAACAAGTCAGTGTCCATAACCATCAAATTTCTTTGACGCACATTTAACTTCAAACGAAAAATAAACTTACAGGATACTGATATTGCAGGTAAAATACCATTTATCATTGGCATTTTTAAAAAAGGATTTTTCATCATAAGTTTACATAATGTTGCCATGCACCAGGATTTTTTCTTTTGTAATTATGTCAACATTAAACTCGAGCAATGTCGACTCGATGGAGATTTTTTTCTTTTTGGCTTTCTAAATAATTTTGATTGTAGCTACAGCAACAAAATAAGTTTCGTTTTTCCAAAAAATTCATTTCCTTTATTTGCCTTTTGTGTTTGTGTT
>OY821521.1:194647025-194689525 GCA_963682025.1 Cordilura impudica | reverse complement strand
AAAAAATAAAATAAAATAAATTAAAATGAAATAAAATAAAATAAAATAAAATAAAATAAAATAAAATAGAATAAAATAAAATAAAATAAAATAAAATAAAATACAATACAATACAATAAAATTAAATAAAATAAAATAAAATAAACTAAAATAATATAAAATAAAATAATATAAAATAATATAAAATAAAATAAAATACAATACAATAAAATAAAATAAAATAAAATAAAATAAATAAAATGAAATAAAATGAAATAAAGTAAAATAAAATACGTTGTGCTTATATTTACTCGTGTAAAAGCCAACACTCATAAAAATATTTATAAAACATTATTTTTAGTTTACATATGGTTTCTAGTGGTTCTTGCTGGAATATTTGTATCATTTTTTATGTTGATATGAAGCTACAGTATATTATGGCAAGGTGCTGGCTTTATTAACTTCCTAGTAAACTTCAATGTCTTTTTTATTTTCTTTATTTATTTATAATATCACAGCTGTAAATTCCCAGATTAGGCTGACGAGGATTTTCCTCTTGTTGGTTTTATAATTTAGTAGCTTTAAAAGTGCATTAAAGCGGAGTAAATATTGTCATTTTTAGAATCAATCTTGGTACTTATGAAAACGAAAGAACTAGATAGAGTACTACAAAGTCCACTGTGACCAACACAAATTACATTCGATCCGAGATAGATTCGTGTTTACAATTACTTAAAAAGAAACTACAAAAAAAAAAAAAAAAAAAAAAAATTGGGGAAAAACTCAAGGTTTTTTTCTAACAAAGCTCGGAAATAGTCAGAAATATAAACTCTATGGCTAAAACGTCATGTTTTACTGAAACACATACCAAAAGAAAAAAAAAATATAGAAACCAAAAACTGCTTTTGAGGGAGAGACTGAAGTAAGAAAGCCTTGAAACAAATGCTCGCACAATTTATTACAATTGACGTTAGATGAATGAATGCAAACAAATGCCACTTTAATGCAATGTTGCCTGCTGATGCTTAACAATCATCCAGTACTAGCACTAGCACTAACACTAACACTACTACGGTGAAACATACACATATGTATGCTTGAATGAAGTGTTCGACACACATACATACATTATGTGCTTTTAGAAAGGAAAAAATCGACACATAAACTAAAACAATGTAACAAAAACAAAAATTGAATACAGAATTTTAAAGCTTTATGTGTTAAATGACATTTAACTACAGTCATTCATGTGTTTGTTTCAGTCTGTAGTTTTTGGAAAATTCAGACAATATTGTAGTTACCATAGAAATTGTTAATTTAGCTGGAATTTTTTGTTAGATCTCTTTCAATCGACAATCATTGCATATAAAATGCATTCTATTTAATGATATGTAACCTTGAAGCTTTCATTCTTATATCTAGTGGCGCATATTTGCTTTTAACACTAGATTTACAGGACCAGTTATATTGATGGATTTACAAAACGATGTAATAACTTTAATAAGACAGTTCTACTGAAAGACGTCAGTATAAAAATTCACTAAAAATACAGTCAACTGCAGACGTTTTAATTTTGGTATCAATATGATAAACATGCAAGACAACATATCAAAAGACTGGAAACAACTTTGCAAAGTTGAAGATATATATATAAATAAACAAATTAATGAATACTATTTTTTATTATTTTTTTTATATTTTAAAAATATATTGTTTATAAAATTGTTGTTATATAAATTGAATTAAATTGATTTAAATAAATTGAATTGTAGGACTGCAGCACAAGTAATTAAGAAGACTTTTGTATTTTTTAATTATTATAAAGGAATTAAGTTAACATTGGGAACCCCCACTGTGCAGATGGTATGTATCAGTTTATCATTCCGTTTGAAACGCAACGAAAAATTTATTTGCGACCCCAGAAGTTATATAAATGCCTGATCCTTATATCAACTAACGTTGGTATAGCGACGACCGTCGCTCCGTCTGTCTGTAGCAATCACGTCCGTCTATCCGCCCGTCGATCTGTCCATGTGTTTTTTACCTGGGTAAATTACAAAAATATTTCTGGTATTATTTCGAGTAGGTTGGTATTTTAAATGGCGTAAATCAAGCTTCATTGTGCCAAGATATGCCGATATGCTCTAATATGTGGAGTAGAGTGGTCCTTAAAAAAGGAAAATGTGATTTTGGGGATAGGCTGCGTCCAGATTGTTACCTTCCAATATAAAACTAATAAATGCGAAGTTTGGGGACAATCGGATAAAGAAAAGTCGCTCCGGAGATCGATTGAAAATTTCAATTGTGTTTATATGGGAATAATATGACTTTTTTTTTTTTTGAGATTTTACGAAAATTTCATTGTATAGTTCCATATTTCCGACAAGTTGTTATAAGAGTCGGGATCAGTATTAAATTATCTTTTCAAAAAGCTATTAAAATTCAAAATCAAATAAAACTTGCCATGAAATAGCAAATGCCCCAGACCACTTTTGTGCCAAAAAAAAACGAGATCATGATATTTGATAGCATTTTTTCCAACTTTGAGAAATTAATTAATTTTTGTCTCTATACGTATAAGTAATCAGATATGCAGTATTGTTTTGTTACCACGTTCTTAACCTATAACCGTAAATGGGAAATTTTTTTGATAAAATTTTGAAAACTCCTTTTTCAAGTTTTAAAAAAATTTTCTGAAACAAAATTTAAAAAAATGGATCTGGGACTTTAGGGTTTCATTAAGTACATGTCAGAGATTAACTGAGTGAATTTTTAGGGAAATCCCTGTGCCTGAAGTTTTCTGAAAAGGATTTTATTTTTGCCGATTTTTGCACCAAAGATATATCACAAGTATTTTCATTTATTTTTTTAAAGTTTTTTGTACAAATGTCACGTCACGCCACACTGGAAATGCCCATATGTGACCTGTAGTTTGATTACAAGGTATAGTTGAGCACACAGACGGACAGGCGGACAGACATACAGACAAGTGTAGGACAGACATTACTAAATCGACTCAAAAAGTGATTCTGAGTCAATCGGTATAATAAAAGTTGGGTCTAGTGTACAAAAATCAGCACACACACTCACCTGATCAGGGTACAATAATTTGCTAAGGCTTTAGTGAAACAAATACATCAAAGCAAATTGGTAGAGGAAAATTGAAAAAATATCTCTTTAATTAAAATTGCGTTTCAACAGAAAAAAAAATATCAAAAACTCTTTTCGAAATTTTCGCCTTAATTACACAAACCAACAAGGTTTTGGACTGGAGCAACCAATAATTTAGTGTGCTGAATTCGAATCTGAAATTGGTTTTTTTCCATCACGTCAGGATTTAGAGACGCAAAAAAAAATATTTTTATTCGTTTCTTACATAAAAAATTATTAGTTTATACAAAAATCAATGAGTTTTCAAAAGTGGACGTCGTTTGTATTTTGCTGGTTCGGTTTCACATATTATAGTTCAGCAATTGTCTTCCAGCATGCTTTTGTTCCAAAATCCTTAATAATTTCTTTAAATTTTCATTAAATCTTGGTGAGCACTCTCCCTTTGTTCGTCGCTCACCGCACTTAGGTTTTGTGAAAAAAATCTAAATGCGAATAAAGAAAATGCATTTTGAGTGACATTCGTGCACCTATGTCATTCTGATAATTTGTCAATAATTCAGCAAAAATTTGTCTGTAGTTTTCAATATTTTTGTTTCCAAGAAAACTGTCCACGATGCTCTTGAAAGATTTCCGGGCTGCATATTCTTTCTCCAATAAACATTGTGAAAAATTGTCATTAATCAATAGCTTCCTGATCTGAGGGCCAACAAATATGCCATATGAAATTTTAGGAAAAACTGCTAACAAATTTTTAAATGCTGCACCATATTTGTCCAGAGCCTTGACAAAGTTCTTGGATCAGTTAATGGTTTATCATATGTTTTGTTTTCCTGGTGAATACTCAGTTCTTTTTGGCCACTCTGTTCAGACGTAATGATGACGTGCAGCGCGACTATCCCATAGACAAAGGAAACAGTAATATTTTGTGAAATCTCCTTCCATACCAGTCAAAAAACCAATGACCTGAAACATATTAATTTATAGTTATTTACAATGGTCTATACTATATATGCAAAGAAATTTAAATCACACACCTCGAGGTCACCACAGATCTTTCGTTTATGATAGTTGTATTTGAGCAATGTCAAAATTTCAGTCATTGATTCGTAATTTTCCATTAATATAAGAATGGTATTAGCAATTGGTACGGATGGTTTTTCATTCCCATTATGCAAAAGAAGAGCCTTTAATCTGTACTTAGAGCCATCAATAAATAATCTCCATTCAGTTTTGTCATACGGCTGGTTCATATTTTGAAACATACCATCAACATAAATTCAGTATATAATAGAGTGTTTCTTTTCAAAATATGCAGCCAATTCCTAGCTTCTATCTCAATAGATTGTTACTTTTGTCCCAACTGCAAGATGTTTCCACTGCTGCATGCATGAAGCTTGTAATTCTGCGTCTTGCTTCGTTAAATGTAAATCCCAAATTGGATCTTTCAGCTCAGCTTGTGTCACTAAATAGCGTTCATCATCAGCCTCGCACAAACTACCACTACTGGGAATGACTGGTAATAGATCATTTGGTGGACGTTGAACTGCTTTGGAAACCGATGGGACATTCGCGGAAGTAATATTTTTTCGATTTTTCATATTGAATCCAGCAACTTTTGTTAAACAGAAACAATAATCGGTTTGGTCGTTACTTGACTCTCTCCAAAGTACTGGAATTGAAAAATCAAAATAGATCTTTTTGCCATTTGACCGCTTGTATAAAACAGTTCTGCAAACATTGTCGGTGTCCACGGTTTGTCCAAGTATCTGACAGCAAAACCAAAATAATGTAAATATTTTTTTTTCAGCCAAATATTCACCACGCACAAAGCAAAAATAGCTTGAACCAGTAACACACGATCTCCTTGACATGCTTAAGGGTGGAAGCACAACTGGGACGAACGGCAAATTTCGCACAACTCGACGAATTTGTCGGCAACAATTCATTGCGTAAATTCCTCGAATGAAATACAATTACGATGAATTACATAACAGCTGTAACGTCATTTGAAATTGTTTGTAATTTATATAAATAAATATTGGAAAAATATGAATAACAGAATTTTTATCTTTGTACGAGTTATTACAATTGTAAACATCATGTTCATGTAAAAGCCTTTATTTTTGTATGTCAGCGTTTGATTTTTTAATTCTGAAAAAATTGCATAAATTTTTTTAAAAAAAATTAATTTTATGTCATTTTTGTTTACATGCTGCAGCGGATAGTGTGAACATATTTAAAAAAAAGAAACCCTAAACGAAAAAGAATAAATATTAACAAAAAAGAAAATTATATAATGAAAAATAGATTTTATTTAATTTATAAGTTATAAATAAAATATAAAACAATTCTTAAAGACAAAAATAACTTTATTTACTAAACCATTTGAAAAACTAAAATAAAACACGGCCACTCTTAACCAATTTATTCGTCGTTCCTCGGCATAAGAAATAGAAATAAACCTATAGCAGAGTTCTTTACGCACTACGTATTTCGTTCGACGCACTGATTGTGTGCATTTCCATATACACATATATGTTTTATTTCTGACGACGAATATTCGGAAGGCAAAATTCGTCGTTCGTTCCAGATGTGTTTCCAACTTAAATGCTACTTTTATGAAGACTTAGAATGAATGTGGGCTTGGGTTAAATTAATAATTGTGAAATTGTAGTGTCAGTATTGACTGTTAAACAGTATTGCCAGCATGCGATAAAAAATGAACAAGACGTGATAGCCCAATTTTTATACGAGATTCGAATTCAGTGCACCCAGATTAGTTAAAAAAAAGCATGTGAAACCGGCTACAGGGGAGATGTGGAAACATCTAGCAATTAAAAATTTTTTTATGGCACTTTTTTAAAATCAAACAGAAAACGTCATCTATGTATCACTAATATCAAACAACTGCGGGGCACTTGTAATATAAAATTATTTATTTTTATTTATTATTTCAATTGGTTAATTCGTAATTTTTCATTTTAAATTTTAATTTTTAATTTTTCATTTTTAATTTTTTATTTTTCTTTTTAATTTTTTATTTTTAATTTTTTATTTTCCTTTTTTCATTTTTATACCCTATACCACTATGTGGTTTGGGTATAATGACTTTGTGCTGCTGTTTGTAACTACGAAAAATATTTGACCTGGACCCATCTTATATACCACTATGTGGTTTGGGTATAATGACTTTGTGCTGCTGTTTGTAACTACCAAAAACAATAGAACAATTCTTAGTCATATGCCCCATATAAAGCTACTTCCGGATCTTCACTTAAATCTATCAAAAAACAAAAATATTGCACAGATTTTTCTCAAATTTTGTTTGTGTATATTTTTTCAGAATATAAGTGACTTTAGCAAATATGGTCCGGATCGGTCCATTTTTCTACCTAGTCCCCATATAAATATAGCACCCGATAATAACTTTTTCATATCTGCAGCCAAAAAAATTAATAACAATGGCACTCAAATTTTGTTTATGCTTATTTTCTATATCCAATTAGTTGGACCGAAGAGATAAGGTCTCTAAACCATGGTATAGCGTATCGTATAGTCGGTATAGACCGACTATAATTTCTTACTTATTTATTTTTCATTTTTCGTTGTTCATTTTTCATTTTTTTTTATCTAATTTTTCACTTTTCATTTTTCTCTTTTTATTTTTCTCTTTTTATTTTTCTTCTTTAACTTTTTATTTTTCATTTTTTATTTTTAATTTTATATTTTTCATTTTTAATATTTAATTTTTTATTTTTTATTTTAAATTTTTTATTATTTATATTTTATTTTTCTTTTTTCATTTTTTATTTTTCATTTCAAATGTTTCATTTTTAATTTTCCATTATTAATTTTTTTGTTTTCGTTTTTTAGTTTTCATTTTTCATTTTTTATTTTTCAATTTTTATTTTTCATTTTTTATTTTCATTTCTCATTTTTCGTTTATTAGTTTTCATTTTTTATTTTTCATATTTAATATTTAATTTTTTATTTTTCATTCTTTATATTTTATTTTTAATATTTAATTTTTTATTTTTCATTTTTCATTTTTTATATTTTATTTTTCTTTTTTCATTTTTTATTTTTCTTTTTTAATATTTCATTTTTCATTTTTTATTTTTCATTTTAATTTTTTATGTTTAATTTTCCATTTATTATTTTTCATTTTTTATTTTTCGTTTTCATTTTTTATGTTTAATTTTTCATGTTTCATTTTACATTTTTCATTTTTTATTTTCCATTTTTCATTTTTTAATTTTCATTTTTTATTTTTCATTTTTAATTTTTCAATTTTCTTTTTTATTTTTCATTTTTCTCTTTTTATTTTTCTTCTTTAATTTCTTATTTTTCATTTTTTATTTTTAATTTTTAATTTTTTATTTTTCATTTTTAATATATAATTTTTTATTTTTTATTTTAAATTTTTTATTATTTTTATTTTATTTTTCTTTTTTCATTTTTTATTTTTCATTTCAAATGTTTCATTTTAAATTTTCCATTATTAATTTTTTAGTTTTCGTTTTTTAGTTTTCATTTTTCATTTTTTATTTTTCAATTTTTATTTTTCATTTTTTATTTTCATTTCTCATTTTTCGTTTTTCGTTTCTTAGTTTTCATTTTTCATTTTTTATATTTTATTTTTCAATTTTAATATTTAATTTTTTATTTTCCATTTTTCATTTTTTATATTTTATTTTTCTTTTTTCATTTTTTATTTTTCATTTTTAATATTTCATTTTTTATTTTTCATTTTAATTTTTTATCTTTAATTTTTCATTTAATATTTTTCATTTTTTAATTTTCATTTTCATTTTTTATGTTTAATTTTTCATGTTTCATTTTACATTTTGCATTTTTTAATTTTCATTTTTTATTTTTCATTTTTAATTTTTCAATTTTCGTTTTTTTTTTCATTTTTAATTTTTCATTTTTTTAATATTTCATTTTTATTTTTCATTTTTGTTTTTTTATTTTTAATTTTTAATTTTTTATTTTTCATTTTTTTTTTTTTTTATTTAATTTTTTATTTTTCATTTTTCATTTTTATTTTTCATTTTCATTTTTTGTTTTTAATTTTTAATTTTAATTTTTTTTTTTTCATTTTTATTTTTCATTTTTAATTTTTCATTTTTAATTTTTTATTTTACATTTTTCATTTTTAATTTTTCATCTTTCATTTTTCATTTTTTGGTTTTCATTTTTTATTTTTTATATTTTATTTTTTATTTTTCATTTTTAATTTTAAATTTTTTATTTTTCATTTTTTATTTTTAATTTTTCATTTTTAGTTTTAAATTTTTAATTTTCAAACAGGTTGTTACGTATCATAATTTTTTCACCAATACAATCATAAGTCACACCGATTTTATCTTACGTCTCACATGTTACGCTGGTTTTGTGAACCCTATATTGAAAAAATTATTAAAATTTTATAGCCCTATAGCATTTTACCCTCGGCCTACTTTAGAATAAAATTCATTAGCATCGTACTGGTAATTGTAGTTTTGACAAGTTTTTAGAAATTACAAGTCATTTTGGCTGGTCTCGTTAGAGTAGTGTTATTCAAAATGCCATGGGTTAATATGACTACTGATAAACAAGTGTTTTTGATTATATCTTAATTATCCCTCAAAAATTGTTCCTAAAAAAAAAAAAAAATAAAGGAACCATAATCTATGCTGACAACTATCAAGAAATTTACTGGCTTTTTTATTTGATAAACAAATAAATCAGAAAAGACAAAAGGCTTTGACATACAAACATGTATGTTTCTAATTTTTTTTTTAATTTTGAGTTTTTTTTTTTTTTTGGCTGGCTGGCTGAAGATGATGATGATGATGATCAATATCAATTCTTTTCGTGTTAGTTCAAGTTCTTTAGTTACTGATATACTACTCGTACATGTATATTTCCATTACTTTTCAAATATTGAAAAAAATTTCAACTCATTTTTTTTTTTGTCATGGCCAACATTTATGCGTTGTGTTAATTTCATATTGTAAGTTTACTGTATGTGTGTGATTGTATTAGTTTTTTCTTGTCTTTTTCATTGTCCATCCCTTGTAGTTTTGTGTTGTTCTGCATTTTTGTGTTTGCTTTGATTTACAGCATTTCATTTACAATCATTGCTTTGACAATGCAATTAGTTCAAAAAATTTTGTTTTTTTTTTTTTTTTTGAGGGGGAAGGGGGTAGTAGAGGCAGTTTCTTCTCTATTATCTATGATTGAACTGATGACTTTTACAGACTAGAATTCGTTTATTACAACTACTAGTTGTGTTGGCTTGTTAAAATAAGACAATTTTGTTGCCTAATATGATTGCATTTTAAATTGGGCATTTTGTTTGACAGATTTTTAGTTCATGTTTTTTTCTTGCTCAATGAATTGATGATTTATATGACATATGTCAAGTCAATGTTAATCTTTAAGAAAATTCTTTTTTTTTTTATTTGACGGACAGCATAACCTGTCGTTAGGGTTGAAAGGAAAAGGTTTCAGATTTACATACTGTCAATTAATAAGGTCGAAATTTAAATGGAAAATATTTTTCTTAATCTAGCTGGCTTTTTACACATATGACAACTTTTATTTTAAACTAGCGATGCAAATAAGCTTGTTTGACCTCACCTTTTGGGAATTTTATATAAGCTAAGGAATATTAAAATACCTAAGCTCAATCTCTAACAGTTACTGAAATAATGAGCTAAAAAAAAATATAAGCTAGGATAAGTGTTAAGTTCCGCATTTTTGGTACAAAGTTTGTCAACACTAAGAGACAAACAAGTGAGAGTGTTAAATTTGGCTGTGCCGAATCTTTCATATCCTCCACCTCCATTTGAGTATTGATAATAAATGTAAACAAAATATTTGAAAAAGTAAACAATTTATTAAACTTAATTCCAAACTATTTCAGCAAATTCTTTGGGTTGATCCGCTTAACAGATGATTTTTGTTTATTTCAAGAGTTGGTCTATAAAGCTCTCTCACATTAGTTATTTGCGTTCCAATGAGGAACGATCGTTTTCGTCTTTTCTGTTATTTCGCATAAAAGAAAACACGTTTCGATGTTTGCTTTTTGGTCATCGTGGTTGCCGATCGGTATGCTTTTAGGTTATATACCTATACGCATGCGTTTCTCGTTATAGGACATAACCTCTCGTTTAATTTAGTTTAAGTTTTTGCAAATGAAGTAGCTCGCCCTAAGCTCCATTGCGAAGGTACTGGTTGTGTAGGGTGGCTTTACGCGTTAAATCGTGCTAATTGGAGTTTGCTGTAGGTATAGTTTCTTTTAACTGGCCCAATAATTCTTCATTGCAGCCATATAGGTCGGATGGAGTAACAAAATAATAACCAAAAAAAAAAACTCTAAATTTTTTGTTAAAAGATTGCCATATTTGGAAAACAGAGAATTAATTTTTTTTTTTATATATTAAAAGGGATTTTCCACCATTAGATTTTGTGGTAACACAAAATAACACAATACAATACAAAATCTAACCCAGTGATTCCAACTTTTGATTTTGAATTAAATTATGTTAATATATTTTCAGTTATTGACTCCAAATACTACTTCCTGGGAATTATTATCGAACTTAAATTTTTTGGGTTTTACTTTGCCTACCATGAAGTCAAATTTTGAAGTCATCATGAACACTGGTTCAAATTAGGGATGGTAAATGCAAAAAAATCAAATATCCCAAAAATTTTAATTAAAATAATTTGTTATCTTTATTTTCTGAAAAACTTCAAATTTTCATCCAAAAAAATTGTGAAAAATAATATATAAATAACAATCTCATCAAATTGCGCTTTATTTATGTAACAATTTTTATGTTCGCAATTCTTAAATATCATTTGAGGTTTTCTAAACTTCGTTGGATTTAAATTAATGTTTTCTTATCCTGAAATGCTATTAATGTCCCCTGAATGGCAATATTTTTTTTAACTGTAAACATTTTTAAATGTAAACATATATGGTGTTTTTTGAATTTGGTTCTTCTAAATTTGTAGATATTATTTCCCACGTTTTAATATGATTTTCTGAAATTCAATTGATATTTTATAACTTATAATTCGAAATCTGAACTCCAATTTTCAGAATTGATATTTTTTTAAATTTGAAAGGAAAATTTAAAAGGTGCAATTTTGTATTTATGTGAATAATAATGCTTTAAGTATTTATAAACAATTTTTAAAAATTATATGTAATCGCAATCAGATATTTTGTAGGTAAAGCAGAATAATAATTTTATATAACTATGTAGAACTGTTTTTAAAGCAAAAAAAAAAAAAACAAACAAATTGCTTCTTCTTTACTCAGCTCTGTGTATACTTTTAACATTGTTGTGTTGTTTGATATCTAATTGAAAATGTTGACATTCATGTTAAAATAGATATAACTATTGCAAATCTAATTAGAATAAAAATTGTGGCGCCATCTACTGTGGCATAGTCACACTGAGCAACATGAAGAAAGCCTACATATACAGAAAAAACTTACAATAACGGTGAACGCCAAAGAAGACATAGATAAAATAAACAATCATTACCAATTAGCTCTTTAAATAGACGGACATGTTTACGATTTTTAATAATTTTTGTAAATGTAAAAATTAAACATGTGGACTTGTAATTAATAATAAAGGACGTGTAATAAGTAAGTTTAGAGAATATTTGAATTTATTGTATTTATTGTAAGTCAAACTATTGTGTATTTCAGAACTAATAAAAAAAAAACCCCTGAAGACGAATCCAAATAAGCTTCGAAACGTTGGGTAAAATTGTAAACATTAGTTTGCATTGTTAAATGTGATCACCCTAGCCGTTGTTTAGGTTTTTAAAAAATAAAAAACTAAAAATTAAATAAAATCATATATTAGTCTGAACAATATCAACAGAAGTGACATTCTGTTTGTTAATGCAAAGGAAATGTATTTTCCCTAAAACAAAAAATATTGCCAAATTTTATATAAATAAAATAATATACCGATTTAACATGCGGTTATTATGGATATATATATATAAAATATATTTATATTATTTTATTATTTAATATACGTATGTATGTATATGTAAATATTACACACAAAAAATACAACATCAAAAGATATTGTTGTGTTTTCTTTAAATAAATTAATACATTATAGCATTAGATATTGTTGAATTTTTACTCCCTTTATATTTACTCGTAGTGTCTGCAATCTATCTGAAACTTCACATGCGGGCTCGTGGCGATAACAAAAATGATCTAACAAATTTTTTTGTGATGCCAAAACAATGGAAACTTTACATTTTCTACCAGAGTTGATAAAACGAATGTACAAAGGGTTAGTTTTTTTATATTATTACTACAACGACCACAAAAAGAACAAGCCCAGCTATGACAACAATACAGCATTTAGAATAACAACAAGAACAATACAGAAATATATAATTTTTTAAATTTTTTTTTACATCTTCAGTGATTTCTCGGGAAACCTTCTCATTTTGTTGGTCAATCAGTTATCCTATTGAGGGCGTGATCGTGACAAGAACAACATAGACAAATCTTATTTTTTCAAGACTTTTTACTTCTTCATTCAATTCTCGGGACCTAATTAACCGATTTGGACGATTTTCAAAGGCGTGCGATACAGTAAACCATCAAACACTATGTGTGAAGCTAAAACACTTTTTTAACTTTTGTAATGATGTAACATACGTATATGTATGAAAGTACACTCATTTGTATTTATTTAATTTTATTTTATTTCTAAATGAATGCACGTGTTATTTGTTTACGTTTATTTGTTTATGTTTATTTGTTTACATCTATTTGTTTACATTCATTTGTTTATATTCAAAATTCTCTAAGTACACATGCATTCATAGCTATACATACCATACATACCATAAAATACACTAACCCCAAGTGAAGGGTTATATTACAATAAATTAGAATGTCGCTTAGTGAAATTAAACCCCACTTGTAGCGAGGTGACAAATTTATGCCAATGAACTTCAACAAAGTTGAAGAATGGAATGTCACTCAATTTTGAAGAAAAATATGAACTGATTTTTGAACGTGCACTGATTGGTCAGTTAAGCCCCACCTTCAAAAATCAATTAGAAACAAATGTGTATGATAGTATGTATGCATAAATAAAATAGGGATAGATATAATTATTCTAAGTAAAAGATCCCTTAATTTTTATAATATATAAAGCCAAATTTTTGTAAAAATAAAATCAATCTTAATCATAGTTTTGAATTGGATTCACCAAGAAATAGAGTTGTTTTTATTGGCATAATCTGCCTACGAGCTCAAACTCTGGCATATCCTGCCTACATGTAAATTACATACAAATAAGTGCATCTAGCGTGCACACGTGCCTTGCTTTGAGGGAAGCATTTAAAAAACATTCCTCCTAAGATTGGACGGTTCTCACCAGTCTTAGCCACCCAATCTTTGTGTCCTTTCATACACCCTACCTAATAACACTATACTTTTCATCCACTTCCACGCAGCTTTTACATTCATACCTCACAAATCGGACTCAATCTGTATACGTTAACAATTCGACCTCAAGACCTGTAACACTCACGAGAGGCGTACCTCAAGGATTGATTCTGGGTCCACTTCTTTTTTCCGTCTAAGCCAATGATTTGCCACAACAACTATCTCACTGCAAAATACACATGTATGCGGACGACGTTCAGCTGTATCTGAGTAGTCCAGTAAGCTCCATAGAAGAAAATGTTGAAAACCTAAACTATGACCTTAATAAAATACATTTTTGGGCCACTGCAACTGGACTTTGTCTCAACCCGCATAAATAAAAATGTTTGATTATTCATAAAAAAAACTTTTCAGCCTGTTCTTGAACATGATATACTAATAAACCATCAGAAAATCGATATTGTAAAAAAGGTAAAAAATCTTGGCATAGTGTTCAATAACAACTTGACTTGGTCAAGCCACGTAGATACACTTGTGGTTCAAACGTATATAAAGCTAAGATCGCTTTGGTTAACTCAGTATTTTACGCCGTTAAGAGTAAGACATCTTCATACAAAGGCATACTTAATTCCTGGTCTACTTTATGGCTGTGAACTTTTTGGCAACTGCGACTACGCCAGCAAGAAAAAACTAAATATTTTGTACAACAATATTGTTAGATATGTTTATGGACTGAAGAAACGTGATAGCGTTTCGACTTTCTCAAACAGTCATTATGGAGTCTCATTCGATAACCTTATTAATATAAGGGTTTTAATGTTTTTGCACTAAATTATTTACACTGAGAAACCCCTATATCTTTATGATCAAATACAGTTTGCTAGATCCAGAAGGGGCAAAAAAACTTATTATTTCTATGCGTCGCTGCCTTGTGTCAGAATGGCAGTTTTTCATAAACTCCACACGTCTTTGGAATGCAATTCCACACAACCAACAATTAGTTAGCAACGCGATACATTTTACAAAATTTTTGTTTAGTTACTTTGTTTAAATATATTTAATTTTCATTTCTTTAAATTCATGAATTTTAATAATTTCTTGTATTTATTTTACTTTATTTTAAATAAGTTATAGTTTTTTTTTTATCTCGAAAAGGAACTTTTTGATACCATTTAAGGTTAATATGTTAATACTGGTGGTCTCCCCAATAGTATAAAGTTATTGGTTTCATATTTACAAATTAAAAGAATTAAATTGGATGGAGAACTAAAAACAAGCGGTAAATATTAATTTTATGTTAACTTACATGATCCACCACAATTACTGGTTTTATATTATTATATCCTATACCAGTATGTGGTCAGGGTATAATGACAAAAATAATTGACCTAGACTCATCTTTTATTACAATGATCGACTCAGAATCACTTTCTTAGCCAATTAACAATGTCCGTCCATCCATCTGTCCGCCTGTGTGTCCATGTAAACCTTGTAATCAAATACAGGTCACAAATATGAATATATTTCATCGAAATTTGCTATAGAAGCTTCTGTTTATCACAGGACAAACGCTATTGAAATTAATGAAAATCGGTTCATGTTCGGACTTAGTCTTCATACAAATGACCCTTATGAGATCGATTGCCATAATATCCAAATTATCATATAGATCTCGATCAAATTGGGTTTGTGTACCTTTATTACATCCATTAATCAGTAGTCCAAAAATAAACCCTATTGAAAAATTCGGTCAACTATAACGTAAAATCACATATAGGAATGATAAAAAAATATTGCCAAATTCCTACTCAGTCTTGTCCTACTACTGATCGTTGACCACCCGAAGCCAGGCTTTGGAAACTCTAACGATGGCAACACTGCCAGATATTTTTTTCAGAATGCAGTTGTTTCTGCACATATTACAAAAGTGGACAAAGAATTGATAGAACGAATGCATGTGATACATATTTTTGTATCCTGTGGACATGAGATTCAAGTTAAAAAGTTTAAAGGCTATAGTCACAACACGGCCAGACATTTCGTTAAGCTCTACCCGTGGTTTTAAATGTCTCCCACATTACATAAATTCTTTATTCAAATGCCAGAAATAGTATCACATGCATTATTGCCAATTGGCCGACTATCTGATGAAGCTCAAGAAGATCGCAACAAAAATTTTAAAAATTATGGAGAACACTATGCAGTTGGAAGTTTTTTACTTAAATCAGATCCATTACTTATCGCCAATAGTAAAATTTATAAGAAAAAATATTCATCATATACCACAGATGGCTCTAGATTTAATAATTTTGCCAAACACAACTGGTGAAGAAGAGGTTAATGATGATGAATATGAAGATGACTAGAAAAGTGATGATGATTATGGTGGGGGTGAAACATAATGCAGTGGAAATTACAATAATGAAAATTTTGTTGGTATAAAAAAGAAAAAAATAAATAAAAATTGTATTACTTGATATTAAATTTATTATAATATAAAAACGTATTTATTTGTTTTTTTTTTTTTTTTTTTTTTTTAATAGAGCATTAAGTTCACTACAGTTTGCTATTTGATTAAAAAAAACGCTTAAGAGGTTTGAAGAAATTAAAAAAAATTTTTTTTTCAAATGATGGTTTTTAATGTATTAATAATAATTTGTAAAAAAATATTATTGATGTGTAAACATCTGTACGCGCAGGGGGTAAATTTGAAATTTCGCAATACAATACAAAAACAGCGTAACATGTGAGCCGTAAGACAGAATCGGTGTGACTTAAGATTGTATTGGTGAGAAAATTATGATATGTAATAACCTGTTTGAAAATGAAATATGAAAAATGAAAAATAAATGAAAAATGAAAAATAAAAAATGAAAAACGAAAAATACAAAATAAAAAATGAAAAATAAAAAATGAAAAATAAAAATTTAAAAATAAAAAATTTTAAATAAAAAATGAAAAATAAATAATAATAAATGAAAAATAAAAAATTAAAAAAGAAAAATGAAAAACGTAAAACGTAAAAATAAAAACTAAGAAATGAAAAATAAAAAATAAAAAATAAAAACTGAAAAATAAAAAATGAAAAAGGAAAAAGAAAAAAGAAAAATAAAAATAAAAATGAAAAATATAAAACGAAAAATGAAAAATTTTAAAATGAAAAAGGAAAAATAAAAAATGAAAAAATTAAAAATGAAAAATGAAAAATAAAAAATGAAAAATAAAAAACGAAAAAAAAAATATGAAAAATAAAAAATGAAAAATGATAAATGAGAAACGAAAAATACAAAATAAAAAATGAAAAATAAAAAATGAAAAATAAAATATTAAAAATAAAAAATTAAAAATAAAAAATGAAAAATAAAAAATAATAAATGAAAAATAAAAAATGAAAAAAGAAAAATGAAAAACGAAAAATAAAAACTAAAAAACTAAAAATAAAAAATAAAAAATTAAAATTGAAAAATAAAAAATGAAAAAGGAAAAAAAAAAGAAAAAAGAAAAATAAAAATGAAAAATAAAAAACGAAAAATGAAAAATTAAAAATGAAAAATTTTAAAATGAAAAAGGAAAAATAAAAAATTAAAAAATTAATAATGAAAAAATTAAAAATGAAAAATGAAAAATAAAAAATTAAAAATGAAAAACGAAAAATAAAATATGAAAAAGGAAAAATGGGAAACGAAAAATACAAAATAAAAAATGAAAAATAAAAAATTAAAACTAAAAATAATAAATGAAAAATAGAAAATGAAAAAGGAAAAATGAAAAACGAAAAACAAAAACTAAAAAATAAAAAATAAAAACTGTAAAATAAAAAATGAAAAAGGAAAAAGAAAAATGAAAAATGAAAAATGAGAAATAAAAAATTAAAAAAATTAGAAAAGAAAAATAAAAATAAATATGAAATATATAAAACGAAAAATGAAAAATAAAAAATAAAAAATGAAAAATGAAAAAATTAAAAATGAAAAATAAAAAATTAAAAAATTAAAAATGAAAAATGAAAATTTAAAAATAAAAAAATAAAAAATTTAAAATGAAAAACGAAAAATAAAAAACGAAAAAAAAATTAACTGGTTGAAATAAAAAAATAATAACAAATATTAATATAATATAATATAATATAAGCAGAGCCCCTGATTGCTATAAGTGATACATAAAAAATCTTTAATTACTAGATGTTTACACACTTCCCTGTGATCGGACTCACATAATGTTTTTCTTTAAAAGTACGGCTTCCCTCAATTAATCATCGTTTTGTTTACACAATGGAACAAATTTGAACTTTTGTGGTGTAGACTGGAACTTTATTTACTAATTTGAGGTCGCTGATTTTAAATCTGCACTTGGTTTTTTTCAATCAGCTCGACTTTTCGCGATATATAGCGTTATGTCCAAAATTAAGGCACTTCCACTATATATATTGGAATAACTTGAAAATGGTTCATCATTTTCAGTTTAAAAAAAATCCAAAATTCATCAACAACATTATCTTTAAGCCTGCTTACATTGTTTATAAATTTGCCCAGCATTTTCAGAAATATCTTGTAAGTTTTGAAAAAAATAACAATTTTCAAAAAAAAAAAAAAAATTTTTTTTTTTGTTTTTTAAAAATTCATAAAAAAAATAAAAATGCGACATAGATCACAGGTCTGGTCTAGAAGCATTTAGCTAAACATATTTCGAATCATATGAGATTTACTGCATTGTAGTCGGTGAGCAACTTTTGATTTTGTTCACAATTTATTGAGAAAACTCAATTGATAAAAGTCCCGATTTCTATAAGATTTTAAGATTTTATAAGATTTTCTTAAATTATAATTTAAGAAAACAGCGTTTTTGTCGATTAATAACTGAATATTGCTTTTAAGGTTGTTTGGAACGCTGAATTCAAATCTGCACTTTTTTGTTCTATTAGCTCGACTTTTTGCGATATACCGTTATGTCCAAACTTAAGGCACTTCCACTACATATATTGGAATAACTTGAAAACGGTTCACCATTTTTTGGTGATTTTCAAAATTGTTCTTTTTTAAGATGTAATTGTTATCTTTGAAAAACGATCAAATTTTTAAAAAACACAAAAAAGCGGCTGAAGAATGGTTGTTTAAGTAAAAAATAAATAAATAAAAAAAAAAATAAAATTTTTTAAGTTTAAAAATCATGAAAAATCCAAAAATGGAAAAAGTGCAAAGTCTTATTACTTTCACATTAAGTCACATAAGCTATGAACAAAATGAGGCATAGATCATAAAAATCAATGAACGCATAAATAGAACAGCAGCAAAAACACACATATCAAAAAATTTTAATTTTGTATGGTAATCGCGATTTTTATCAATTCAGTTTTCGCAGTAAATTGTGAACAAAATCAAAAGTTGTGCATCGATTACAATTAAATAAAGCTCATTTAATTCGAAATATATTTAACTAAATGCTTTTATATCAAACCTTTGATCTGTGCCCCATTTTTATTTTTTATGAATTTTTTAAAAACAAAAAAAATTTTTTTTAATTGTTTCTTTTTTTCAAAACTCTGAAACTGCTGCGCAAATTTATAACCAGTGTAAGCACAACTTAAAGATAATGATGAGTTTTGGTTTTTTTAACTGAATATGATAAACCTTAATTTTGGTCATAACGGTATTTCGCGAAAAGTCGAGCTGATTGAAACAAACCAAGTGCAGAATCAGATTCAGTGCCCCAAATAACTTTAAAAACAACATTAAGTTCTAAATCAATAACAACCTTGTTCCCTTGTGTTATCATTCAACCCACTGTGTAACGGTACATTTGTTAATTAACAATAAAAAAAATACAAGCGTTTCACAATTACGGGTCATTAAACAAAAAGCAAAGATGCGCTAAAATCTTTGAAAAAATACCTATTGTATACTGTATATTCCTCTATAATTGTAAACAATTAAACAAAATCTTCCAACAAGGCTGTTAAATGTGGTTTAGTCAATTCTTTGTCATTCTTCCTTTACAGTGGTTATTAAACTTGCAGTTGATTCAACTATTCGATTATCTCTAAATAATCATTGTGTTGAGATGCCTCAGAAATTTTCTATGAGGTTAAGGTCTGGTGAGCAAGCCGACCACTCCAAAACTGTTATAGTTTCTGATAAAAAACACTGTTTTGTTTCTTGGCTAACTTGGGTTCGAGAGTCATCATGTTGAAAACATCAATGTATATCACATTTTTCCTCTAAAAATGACAACATACTTCTCGAGGAAGAATTGGAAGACTGTAAAACCTTTTTCTTCATTTGCTTTATATTCTTAAATGTCGCTCAGTGTTATGACTAAAATTGGCCAACTATAACATTGATAGTGACATTGATAGTGATAATATGTAAGACAAGACTTTAAAACTATGTGAAATATCTATTATTTTATCAAAAATATTCAACATTATTATAACTATTTTCTTGCTAGCATTTGAACCAATCATCGAAATGTTGTCGCTCTGATTTAGTTTTTTTTGTTTATTTGTTGCAACATTACTAATTCTCCAGTGCTATTAATCTACCAGTCATACGGTACCAAAAAAATGTTTCATGTATTCAAATCGAAAAAAAAGGCAGCTTAAATATTTATGAAAAATGTTCTCGTTTGTTATCTGGCATTTTGGTCAATCTTTGAATTTTTCCATATCCACCAGTACGTGTAATAAATTATAGGTCATAGTTTTGCTAACGCCCTGGTAATAGAAACATTCCTTAACATTGCTGAAGTATTCAACAAATAAAAGCTGAGACTTTGACAACAAAACAAAAATCCTAAAGCCATATTTTGTTAAACAGAAAATAGTAATAAAAATCAACAAATCGAAATTTTTGTTATTTAGACAACCGCCCGCCCCTCTCCCCACAAAAGGAGTATTTACTTAATGGATCGTCTGTCATGTCATTGTTAATGCTATTTAGCTTTAACAAATGTATTAAAGAAACATGATGATTTTTTTTTAAAGCAAATGGCTCTTTAAGGCTTTCGATAATACACTACAGCTAGTCGAAAGTTTGTTGAGTTTTAAGATTCAGATGTGTTAATCTTTATAATTGGCTGGGTTTAATTAAAATATAGAAATAAAATAAATATAAGAACAATAATTAAAGCAATAATTTAGAACGATGAAGGAATTTGTCATCGATTATATATTTGAATGAAAATTTTGTTGATAAATAAAAAATTTTGTTACTTAAAAAAATTTTTTTTTGAGGCTAAACCCAAATTTTAAAAATGCTAAATATTTTGAAAGAAAAAAAAATTTTTGAATAAAATCTTTTATAATACAGGAAAAAAAAATTGAAAAGTAAAAACGAATGACTGAGTAAAAAAATTTTCTTTTTTAATTTTTTACCTAGAAAAATATTTTGTGGAATAAAATTTTTAGATTAAATAAATAATATGTAAAATTTAAAACAATCCCTGAAGATGATACTCAAAGAATATCGAAATATGGGATATTGATTAATAACATTTACCAAAATCAGACCTCGACTTCATATATTTAATTTTTATTTACAATTTTAAAAGTCAAATAAAAACGTCATTAATTAAAAAACCATTTTTTTTTTCATATTTTAGTGCCAAAGTTGTCTTATTTCGAAAAATATTCAGAAAAAAGATTTTACCAATTTTCATTAGTACATTTTTATATTGTGATGGGAAAAAAGCCACTTAAAAAATGCTTTTTAAGATTAAAGCAAATGATTCTTGTGAAACCAATAAACATCGGGGTGCAAAAACGCTTTTGTAGTTAAAAAAAAAATTTTTTTTTTAGTTGGAAAAAATATTTTGAGGATAGTAGAAAAATTTAAAAAATTTTGGAAAAAGGAAAACAAACCTTTATTGGTTAAAACTGATATTTTTGTAGCTAGAAAAATATTTTGTCCCTACAACGCTTCAGATTCAAAAAAAAAAAAAAAATTGATAAGAATATTTAGAATTTTTTAAACAATTTTTTTAGTACATTTTTCTTATATTGTGATGAAAGAAAACTTGGCTTAAAAAATATTTTTAAAATTATAGCAAAAATAAAGAGTAAAAATGCCTTTGGGGTTAAAAAATTTGTTTTAAGTGAAAGAAAACTTGGCTTAAAAAATATTTTTAAAATTATAGCAAATGATTCTTGTGAAAACAATAAAAAACGGGGAGCAAAAATGGCTTTGGGGTTAAAAAATTTGTTTTAAGTGAAAAAATATTTTGGGGAAAGTAGAAAAATTTATTAAATTTCCTGTTTTTTTTTCATACAATAAAAAATATTCTTAAGTTTAAAAAAATGATGGACGTAAAAATCCAAATTTAGTGAAGTAAATTCGTTTCTGATTAAAAATCATTTACTGTAGCTAGAAAAATATTTTTACCTACAAGGCTACAGACTCGAAAAAAATTGCTAAAAAAATTTCGGATTTTTTTAAATATATTGAGTGATAAAATTTTTATAAATTCCAGAAATATTTAAAAAAATTGAAAACTTTTCTTTACTGTTTTTCTAATTAAAATGAATAAACAAAAATATTGTATATAGATATTTTATGTAACAAAATATAATTAAAATATATATATTTATATATATATGTTTTAAATTAAAAACAAATCATTTTTGTGAAAACAATAAGAATTGGGGAGAACACACTATTTTTATTTTGTTTTTTCTGTTTATTTTTCATATAATAAAAAATGTTTTTAAATTTAAAACATATGATTTAGTGAAAACAATTTTATGGGGAAAAACTCGTTTTTAAATAAATTTATTTTTTTAGCTAGAAACATTATTTTGTGTCCAAAAAGCTACAAATTTGCGAAAAAAAAAGCTAAATAGGAATACTTGGAAATTTTGTAATATTTACAGCTAAAAAATTTTTTATTTAAAGATATATGGAAAAAGAGAATATCAAATTGTCTTTAGTTAATATTTTTTTTTAAATATCGTGATAAAAATAAATTTTTGTTAAACAAATGTTTTTGTGTTAAACTAAAGGGTGTCCCAACATGAACGCAATTTTTAAATCTGGCAACATTCGAAGTGTCATTGTTTGACATTTGAACAATTTTTATTGTTTGCTAGTAGAAGGTACGAGGTTAGTAAAAATGGAGCGCTACACGAATGAACAACGCATTCTCATTGTGAAATTGTTTTACCAAAATGGTGAAAGTTTTGCGGCTACAGTTCGCAAATTGCGATCAATTTGGGGTCACAATAATGCTCCAAAAGAGTCAACTGTAAAGAGATTAATGGATAAATTTGCCGAAACTGGGTCTGTTAGTGATGTAAAGACAACAGCGCGCCATCTACCAGGTCGATCGGCCGAAAATGTCGCAGCTGTACGTGATGATGTCGCTCAAACTCCATCCACCTCAATTCGACACCGAGCTCAGCAAATTGGTGTCTCCAAATCCACTATGCAGCGAATTTTGACGAAAGATTTGCATCTTCATGCATACAAAGTTCAATTGACTTAGGAACTGAAGCCAGCTGACCATGGACAGCGAAGGGATTTCGTTTATTGGGTATTGGAGAGACAACATGAAAATGCTGATTTTGCCGCTAAAATCATCGTCAGTGACGAGGCCCATTTCCATCTTGATGGCTTCGTCCATAGGCAGAATTGTCGCATTTGGGGTGAGGAAAATCCTCGAGTGATCCACGAGAAGCAAATGCATCCTCAACGTGTCACTGTGTGGTGTGGTTTTTGGGCTGGAGGAATCATTGGACCTTTTTTTTATGAAATTGAGGCAGGTCAAGTGAAAACAATCAATGGTGTTCGGTATCGTGAAATGATAACCAGTTTTTTCTTGCCTCGAATTGAAGAAATGAATGTGGAGGGCATGTGGTTCCAACAAGACGGCGCCACATGTCATACAGCCAGAGAAACAATTCAATTGCTGCATCAGTAATTTCCCGGTCGTGTTATTTCGCGTTTTGGAGATCAGAATTGGCCGCCTAGATCGTGCGAATTAACACCATTAGATTTTTTTCTTTGGGGTTTTTTGAAGTCGATGGTTTACGCGAATAAGCCGACGACGACTCAAGCCTTAAAAGAGGAAATTGGACGCTGCATTAATGAAATACCGCAGCATTTATGCAAAACGGTCATTAAAAATTTAATTAAAAGATTGCGTGCATGCCAGCAAAGCCGCGGCGGCCATCTGCACGATATATTGTTCCATACAGAACCTCATTCTGTCTACTTTACGATATAATAAAGTTTCACGATTTTTTTTTTTAAATATCTGTGTTTTATTTAAAATTTAAAAATTGCGTTCTTGTTGGGACACCCTTTATATATATATGTTTTAAATTAAAAACAAATCATTTTTGTGAAAACAATAAGAATTGGGGAGAACACACTATTTTTATTTTTTTTTCTGTTTATTTTTCATATAATAAAAAATGTTTTTCAATTTAAAACATATGATTTAGTGAAAACAATTTTAAGGGGAAAAATTCGTTTTTAAATAAATTTATTTTTTTAGCTAGAAAAATTATTTTGTGTCCAAAAAGCTACAAATTTGCGAAAAAAAAAAGCTAAATAGGAATACTTGCAATTTTGGTAATATTTACAGCTAAAAAATTTTTTATTTAAAGAAATATTGAAAAAGAGAATATCAAATTGTCTTTAGTTAATATTTTTTTTGTAAATATCGTGATAAAAATATATTTTTGTTAAACAAATGTTTTTGTGTTAAACTATATTAAAATATACTAGCAGAGCCCAGCCCTGGAAATTCGAGTGCAAATACTAGTAGATTTTATTTTTTCATTCTATTTATTTCAATGTTTTTTTTAATCTATTTAATTCATCATATTTATCTCATTAGAAATATTTGTTGAACACACAGAATTAACAGCCTACAGGTATTTGAACCACTTTGTATGCCACCTAAAGGTAGGTTAGTTTTAGGTAGTTCACAATTGAATACAGGGCGTGCGAAATGCAATTCTTATAATGAAATTTGTTTGCGTTATTGTCGTTATTGCTTTATGTCTAATTTTATTTTTTAATTCAACACAGGGCTTTTCATACACAATTTTTGCAAAACACATTAACAAATTTAATAAATACTCACACAGTATTGTGTAATTTTACGTATGTGTTAGTATCAACTTCAAATTAATTTTACTTAAAAAAAATGTTCCAGATGTTGCAAATCAGTAAAGAAAAATATCTTTCAAATGATGTATGTTTAGTCAAAATCGGTTTAAAACTAACAAAGTTAAATCAGTCACAAAATATCGCCTGGCCTTTTAATATTCTGGATATCTAAAAAAAACAAAAGTTCTGATAAAATGAATAACAGCTACGGAGAACAAAAATCCCTTCTTGTTTTGTTTTATTTACAGTTTCTTTATTTTGAAAGTTTGTTTTGACAAAGTTGGGAAAATTTTGGAAATCAAGAACATTTTAATAACTTTTCAGATTTTTTTCCATATAATAAAAAATATTTTTTGGTGGGAAAAATTTTTTATGTCTACAAAGCTACAGATTAGAAAAAAACAAAATTTATAAGAAAGTTTTATTTTTTTTATATATATAATTAATGGACAAAAATTGTTTGTGTAGAGAAATATTATATTATAAATATTATATAATAAAAAATATTTTAGGTGGGAAAAATTTTTTGTGTCTACAAAGCTACAAATTAGAAAAAAAAACAAAATTTAATAAGAAAGTTTTATTTTTTTTATAAATAATTAATGGAAAAATTGTTTGTATAGAGAAATATTGAAAAGAAAAACAAATTCTTTTTTTTTAAATGTTGCAACAAAAATTTTTTTTTCTAAATAAATAATTTTGTGTTAAAAATATATTAACTAAAAAAAAGAAAATATTTTTTAAGATAAAAACAAATGGTTTTTTTTAACTGTAAGAACTGGGAAAATCAAATATATTTTTGTTTTAATTTTTAGAAAAAAATTAAAAAAAAAATTGGCAAAGCTTCAGAATTGCAAGAGCTTTTTATAATTTTTTTGTTTTTTCATATAAGTTAAAACAAATGATTCACGTAAAAAATATTATGGAGAAAAATACATTTTTAATTAAAAAGATATATTTTTTTGGGATAGAAAAAAATGCTTTATGTCCACAGCAGTACAGAAGAGCAAAAAAATAATTAAGAACATAAAAAAAAAATATGTATAATATTTTGAGTAAAAACAATTTTTTATAAAAAATCTGTTTAAAAAAATAAAACAGTTTTCAAATCAATTTTGTTGAATATTGGGACCAAAAAAAAAAATTTTTTTTTCTAAGTAAAACTTTTTGTGTAAAAAAAATTCGTATTTTTAAAGTTTTAAAGTAAAAAGAAAGACTTCGAAAAATTTTAGACCAGCAAGAATGTTTCATTAAATTTTATGTTTGTTTCCCTTACAATAAAATATATATTTAGGTTTAAACTGTGAACCAGGAAAAATATTTTTGAGGAGAAAAAACCAATTTTTAATAAGAAATTACTTTTTTTAAATAAAAAAAATGTTTTATGTCCACAGCACTACAGACCAGAAAAACGTAGCAATATTAATTAAGAAAATTTTAAAAGACAATAAAATTTTAAGTGCCAAAACAATTTTCTTTATCAATTTTAATTTTTTTTCCAAATAAAACTTTTTCTGTAAAAAAATATTTTTTTTTTTAGAAAAAAATGTTTTAAAGAAATTAGAAAAATTTTAGAATAGCAAAAATATTTCAGTAGATTTTCTGTTTTTTTTCCATTCTATAAAAATATTTTTAAATTTAAACAATAAAAATAATTTTGAGGAGAAAAAATCTATTTTTGATTAAAAATGATTAAAAATCTATTTTTGATTAAAAATGATTTTTTACGTAAAAAAAAAATTTTGTGCCTACACATTAGAAAAGAAATTGGAAAATTTATAAAAATTTTTTTGTTAGAAATTTTAAGTTGACCTGCTGTTTTAATATGTCATGGGGTTTACTTGGTTAGGCTCAAGGTCATCAATTTTTTTTTTAAATTTTTTTTTGTAATATTTTGAGTGACAAAAATTTTTTATTTAGAGAAATATTGAAAAAAATATCTATATATAAATACGTGAACGCAAATCTTTGTACCCCTTATTAAGGAAAATGCGGCAACCGAAGAGTGTGGAATTTGGTATAGTTATAGTTCATATAGAGGAGAAGTGCATAAAGATAAAATCTGTGTATAATAGGTGTTAAGAATATATTAAATTAAATAAAATAAAATACTTAAAATAATAATTTTGTAAGAACCTAAACTGTGCTAATCAATTTTAGCCAGTTCACATTTATTATTGATAGTTTCAAAAACAGTACATTTTAATGGCCTTGCGTTGAATTGTAACTTGCCTAAAATTGATTAACATACCTTTAGGCTCTTATAAAATTTTTTTAAACCATCCCATTTATATTTCTTCTGTGTTTATCAAATATTTATAATGAAATTTTATGAATTTTAGGTAAATATTCATAAATGTTTTATATATATATAAATCGAAAAAAAATATTGAAAACAAAAATTGAAAGAAAAAATAAAATTTCCCAGAATTTTCACTCGAATTTCGAGTGCTGGGTTCTGCTAGTATTATATAATTTTCTTTAGTCGATTTTTTTATATACATATACTCGTACTGTAACAAAAGAAATACTTAAAGAATTGTGTGTAACAAAATATATTTAAGGTGAAAACAATGCACTAAGCAGAAAAATTTCATATAGAAGCAATCTATTCAATTATAACATAAAAATTATCACAATGTTCAATAAACCGGTCAGATAAAGAAAACAGTGTAGTTATGAATATATGCTTTCTTCTTCTCTACCACGCATAATTGAAACAAAATTAAAATTTGCATATTAATTACGGTATTAGCTGCAATATGTTTGAGAATGACTACAAATCTAACAATTGAGAAAAATATTTTGAGGAAATTTCAAATTGCAGAATTACAGAAAGGTTATAATAATTTTGCTGTTTTTTTTTCATATCTATAATATTACTAGGCGAGGCGATTTCTTGTGACCGATGTTTTGTTCTACCGTTTTATCCCGATTTTGACCAAACGTATATTATTTGAGAGGTATTTATTTTTAGCCGTTTTGCAGATTTACAAATTTTTAAATTTTTTCCTTTATTACAATGCTATGTGTGATTGATTTGCGAACTGGCTATAATTGATTAGCATATCTTTAGGGTCTTTATATAATGAAACAATAAAATTTCCTACAATTTGTACTCGAATGTCGAGGGCTGGAATCTGCTAGTAATAAAACATATTCTTAGGTTAAAAGAATAATTCAGGTAATAAGAGGAAATAATAAGAAAATAAAAAAAATCAATGTTTTTAACATTGTGAAAAAGAGATTAAAAAAAAAAAATTATGTAAAAAATATTAATTCTTTCTCGAAAAAAAATTTTTTTAAGGTAGAAACAAATGATTCTATTTATATTGTATTTATATTTTTTCAAGTGCTAAAAATATTTAAGGAAGTTAGAAAAATTTCAGAATACCAAAAAAGTTTTTGCTATTCCGTTTTTTTTTATCATATAAAAAAATTTTTTCTTTTAAGTTTAAAACAACTGATTCAGATAAAAAAATATTTAGGAGAAAAAGTCCGATGAAAAATTAAATTTTTTTATGTAGAAAAATTTTTTTGTCCACATTACTACAGATTAGGGAGAAAACAAAATTCATAAAGAATATTATTATTGTTTTTTTTTTTTTTTTTTTTTGGGTAACAAATATTTTTTATTTTGAGGAATATTAAAAAAATTAATTAAGAAATTTTCCGTTTTTTTTACATATTAAAAAGATATTTTTAAGTTTGAAACAAATAATTCGGTTTAAAAAATATTTAGGAGAAAAAATCGGATTAAAAATTGTATTTTTTTATGTAGAAATAATCGTTTGTGTGCACAAGGCTACAGATTAGGGGAAAGAATTAATTAAGAACATACATTTTTTTTCTTTTTTTGAGTGACAAAAATTTTAAATTTTGAGGAATATTGAAAAAATAAAATAACTTTTTTTTTGTAAGATTTATAGTAATTTTTCAGACAAATTGCAATTAATACTGTAATTAATATGCAAATTTTAATTTTGATTCAATGGTGCGTGATAAAATAACTTTTTTTTATAAATAAAATAGAAATAAAAAAAATAATTTTTTTTTTCGTGGAAAAAAATTTTTTATATTAAGGAATATTGAAAAAATACACTCAAAAATTTTTTTTGAGCGACAAAATTTTTTTATGAGGAATATTGAAAAAATAAATTAAATAGTTTGGTTTTGAGTGACAAAAATTTTGAGGATTATTTAAAAAATAAATTAAAAAATTTGGTTTTTTTTTTACATATAATTCTTTTTTTTTTAAGTAAAGCTGTTGGTAAAAAATTATTTAGGAGAAAAAATCCATTTAAAAATTATATTTGTTATGTAGAAAAAATCCTTTGTGTACCCCCAAGGCTACAGATTAAGGAAAATATAAAATGAATTAAGAAAAATATTTTTTTCTTTTTTTTAGTAACAAAAATTTTTTTTTATTTTAAGGAATATTGAAGAAATAAATGAAACCACTTTTTTAGTTAGGGAATTCATAAGGTGTGCTAAAGTTTTATGTTGTAAAGAAATACAACACGTCAAATAGTACATATGTGAACAACCTGTCGAATATTCATATACTACAATCTGAAAAAAATCGAATAAAAGCAAAATAGTTATTCTTTACACAAAACAATATCTGAATGAAATTATTTCCTTCCATTTTTTATTTATTTCTACCATTTTTGCAACAATAATTACAAGAAACATATAAAGAATATTTGGAATAAACAAGAAAAGCTGTTTAAATAGCAAACAAAAAACAGCTGATTTATATAGTACAACTCAAAAACATACCTGCTAATGTTGTATTGTCGTATATTTTTTTTTTTGTATGGAAAATATCAACAACAATTATACAACTGTTGTCAAATTTTAGCACATGCTACACATAGAACAGCTAGGATACCCTTGTAAATATCCTAAGTATTGTGTGAATTTTTTTTTTTTTAAATAAAATTTTTTGTATTAATCCTTTCGCTATATTGTATCCATATGGATACATTCCATTTTGCAGGCCTCTTACAATCTTCACGTGAAGGGTTTGATTTGGATTTCCACTGATTATAGTATTAAAAGATTTTAAGAATCATTTACAATATGGTTTTTTTAAATTTTTTCTTACAGTATTCTTTTAAGAACGTCTTTTTAAATTTTTTATGAAAAAAGCTTTTTTATTTTACAGATTACATATACTTGTAACCATATTGTGTTTTTTTTTTTTAAATATGGCAAACGTTTATAATAAAGTTTATTTTAGAATTCTCCACTAAATTTTGTTTATTTTATACTTAGAACAGCCTTAAGAATTTTTTAAACATTGCGTGTATCCATATGGATATAAAGGCAGGTTGTGGTTGTAAACAATTGTGCAAACAAAACAAAAAAAAAAAAAAATTTGCGTTTGAAGCTGCTAAGTATGGTGCAGACATATTAGCTCTGCTGGAATTCATATTAAATTTAGAAAAATGCCAATAAAAATAAAGGACTCTGAAATTGACTGAATTTTAGCCTGATTCAATGATTCAGATGTTTGTGAAGTAGAAGAATCTGAAGAAACTGAGTTTATTAAAAATTATTTGTAGCAATGACAACTTTTTATTAGAAGAGCTTTACTGAAATTAGCATATGGGATATATGTAGATGTTGTTAATGATGAGGTTGCTCGGGATATTGATATAGCAGATAATTCTTTAGGTGCATTATAATTAGAGAATTCTTCTGATGATAGTTCTGCTCAAGAGATTTCCAAAATTTTTCAAACTCCTGAAATTCCTCCCGAAAAGATTGAGCAATATTGTTGTGAAAAAGATTTTTGGTTCACTCCAGTGACAACTTTTACTGAAACTTATCCAAACAGAACTATGAATTTAGCTGTGGAATTTTTTTGGAGTACTTTACGGAAGACTTTCTTAAACAAAATGTGTGTTCAACAAACTAATCATCAATGGCTGAAAATGGGAAATCTATCAATTTAACTACTGAAAATCGTCTTTAAAATTTGCAGTTTTAGAGATAACGATTGGTACCATTAATTATCCGAATTTGGAAATTTATTCGACAATGGGTATTGTAATACCACTATTCCCAGAAAATATGACAAGACAAAGTTTCCATAATTTGAGAAATAATTAAAAGTTCACAATAAGTGAACCACAAAGCGATAAGCTGCACAAAGTTCGTCCACTAATAAATATAGCAGAGTCCAGAACTCGAAATTCGAGTGCAAATTCAAGAAATTTTTTTTATTTTTACATTAAATTTTTTCCTTTCAATCTATATGAATAAAAAAATTTTAAATATTAAAATAAAATTCACTACATTGTGAATTTTTAAATAAAAATCATTAAATTCCATTATAAATATTTGTTGGACACACAGACGATATATAAATCGGTTTGCTAATAAATCTTAATATATAAAAACGTTGGTGCGTATGTTGGTACTCTAATAACTATTGAACCACTAATGCTAGCGACTTCGTATTCATACCATATGTTCCTTTGGTTCTCCGATTTGCATAACTTTTTTTTGTACCTGATAGGTGGCGCTGGGGTCGAGATTTTCCCAAAAAATTTATTTACGGTCCAATTTAGCTCAAATTCGCAACATATATTATGTACATAAAACTAAAGTTGCTGACAAAGTTTTTCACCTGTAGGTGGCGCTGGTGTTAAAATATTCAAGAAAACGTATATTTTTTTTCAGTCATATTCATAATATTATTAAATCGTGCTTTACTTTTGCCCGACACTCGGTATTAAAATTTAGATGCAATATAAAATCCAGATGTTTTCTTCGGGCCAGCAACGCGGACCGGACTCAGCTAGTAATTTTATAAGAGCCTAAAGCTATGCTAATTAATTTTAGCCAATTCACAATTCAATACAGGGCTTTTGGTATACAATTTTTGCTAACGCATTAACAAATTTAATAAACACACACTCAGCATTGTATAGTTTTATGTGTTTTATGTATGTGTTAGTAATAACTTTAATTGATAATTACTCCAAAAAGTATACCAGATGATTCACATCTTCAAAGAAATGCTTTTCAAGTGGTATATCTTTTGCCAAAATCGGTTGATTACTAAAAGCGTCGATGAGGTCACAAGAAATTGCCTTACTCCAAAAAAATGTATCAGATGGCGCACATCTACAAAGAAATGCCATTCAAGTGGTATATTTTTTTGCCAAAATCGGTTGATAATTAAAAGCGTAGATGAGGTCACAGGAAATTGCTTTAATAAAAAAAAAAAAAATGTGGCATATGGTGCGCATCTACAAAGAAATGCTTTCAAGTGGTATATTTTTTTGTTAAATTCGGCTGATTACTAAAAGCGTAGATGAGATCACAAGAAATTGCCTTCATCCAAAAAAAAAAAAAATGTAGCAGATGGTGCGCATCTACAAAGAAATGCCTTTAAGTGGTATATTTTTTGCCAAAATCGGTTGATTACTAAAAGCGTTGACGAGGTCACAAGAAATTGCCTTACTCCAAAAAAGTGTACCACATGGTGCACATCTACAAAGAAATGCCTTTCAAGTGGTATATTTTTTTTCCAAAATCGGTTGATATTTAAAAGGGTAGAAGAGGTCACAGGAAATTCGCCTTAATCAAAAAAAAAAAAAAATGTAGCAGGTGGTGCGCATCTGTAAAGAAATGCCTTTCAAGTGGTATATTTTTTGCCAAAATCGGTTGATATTTAAAAGGGTAGTAGAGGTCACAGGAAATTCGCCTTAATCCAAAAAAAAAAAAAAAATGTAGCAGGTGGTGCGCATCTGTAAAGAAATGCCTTTCAGGTTTTTTTTTTTGTCAAAATCGGTTGATAACTAAAAGCATAGAAGAGGTAACAAGAAATCGCCTAACCTACAGATTTTCACACAGAACCAGGTCGTAGGTTCCTTTTGATGGAAAAACCACATTGTGGCAATATATGCTGAAGAAACTCATCTTATGGGGAATTGAAATATTTTACCTATGGAAATCAAATGGCATAGTTTATGATTTTGAAATCTATTAATGAAAAGGATCACTTTAAACTGGCTCAAAGTTAGACTTCGTTTCTGATAATGTACTCCATCTTTCAAAAATTATTCCAAAACAAAAAATCATTAAATCTATTTCGATAATTATTTCACGACTCTCAATTTAGTACGTCCAAAAGGAATATGGGCTACAGGTACTATTAGAGGAAACAGATTTGGCAAAATTGATTTAAAATCTGAAAAGAAATTGAAAAAAGAAGGGCGTGGAAGTATTGACTACCCTATAGAAAGAGAAGACAATATTTTTCTTCTTAGATGGCCTGACGGAGGAGTTGTGCAACTTTTGCCATCAAATTATGGCCATGAACTCATGAAGGTAGTGTCCCAATTTTTTCCTGAATAAAAAAGCATTAAAATAACCCAACCAAACGTAGTAGCAGAGCACAATTCTAATATGGCAGGTGTGGACAAAATGGATCCACCTTTTTGTATAGAATTTCAATAAAATCTGGAAACTAAGCTCTTAAGGTATTTCAACATTTAATGAATTTAGCATCACGAAACCAACGTAAACAATAATAAAAAAATAAAATAAAAATAAATAAAAAAATAAACATGCATGTTGTCGTAAACGAGGACGTCCAGCATTATGTATAAATAATCAGTACCACGACGTCCGGATAGAGAAGAAAGGCTGCACCATCAACTTGTGTTCGATATGATGGAAATTACCATTGCTCGAAATACTCGAACGTTAAAGGCGGATGCACAATTAAAGTATGTATGGGGCCAAAAGAGATATATATCGCACCTGTACCTCTAAAGTGATTCAACTCAAAATTTTTCAATTTTCACTTTTTGCAAGAAAACGATACACAGTGGTCATATCTATCCACTGTAAAAACCTTATATCGATTTTTCTAGTCTTCCGTAAAAAAAAAAATACAGTTGTAACTCTCTTTGTGTTATAAGAGTAGCTTCATTAGTATCCACTAAAAAGACTTATTTTGGTTGCACCCAAAATACTTGTTATTTTTGATGATCATTGAAAATCGCAATAACAACTACTGTTGATACATATGTAGATATTATTCGCAATTCTTTACAATGAATCAACTGTTTTTCAATTTTATAGTAAATATTAAAAAAACCGTTTTTTGCCTCTACTGAAAATTTGTATATTTTGAGTTGACTAACTTTAGACGTACAGGTGCGATATGTTCAAAATGCGATGGTTTTTTGTGCATTCCCAACGGATCCAGATATTGCTTCAAGAAATTTCGTTATATATCAAATGAATAAAATATTATTTACCAAAGCCTATTTAAGAATACAAATTTTAAAATTTTAAAAATTTGAATTTTTCAGCTATCCAGCAAAAAGTTGTAGAGAAAGGATTAAAAACATTAATTTTCTTGTAAAAAAAAATATTTAGAGGTAAAAACCAATTATTCTGGTGACAACAAATAGGAATTGGGGAGCAAAAATTCATTTATATTAAAACAATTTTTTTTGGTTGGAACAAATATTTTGAATTGCAAAACAACTTTAATGATTCTTCTGTTTTTTTCCAATAAGAAAAAAATTGAGTTAAAAAGAAATGATCAAATACGAAAAAGATTAGGAGAAAAAATCAGATTAAAAACTGTTTTATTACGTAGAAAAAAGTTTTTTAATACGCATTTTAGACTAAAAAAAAATAATTTTACTATGTTTTTTAATATTTTGAGTAACAAAAATTTTTTTTACAAAAATATTACAAAAAAAAATCTTTATAATTTTCTTTAGTCAAAAAGATGATGAGCACAACTCAATATTTTATTAAAAATAATTTTTTAAGTAAAAATTATTTTGTGGAATAAACATTTTCAGATTAGAAAAAAAAAATATTAAAAAATATCTTTTAAAATATGTTGATATACATCATTATTTCATTGGGAATAATATTAAAAAAAATTAAAAAAAGTTCTGTATAAAAATATTAATTTAAAATAATATGTACAGATTCCAGCGCTCCAAATTCGAGTGCAATTTATAGGCAGCTTTATTTTTCAACTTAGCCATTTCACAAACCATCATATTTATGGTTTATTATTATTGTGAATGAAGATAACAAACTAATTAACAAACACATTAACAAATTAAATAAACACAAACATATCATTGTATAATTTTATGTATGTGTTAGTAACAACTTTAAATGCAGTTTACTCAAAAAAAGGAAAAAATTTAAAAATCTGTGAGTCTGCAAAACAGCTAAAAAGAAATACCTTTCAACTAATGTACGTTTGATCAAAATCGGGATAAAATGGTAGAACAAAACATCGGTCACAAGAAATCGCCTAGCCTATTAATATTATACTAGCAGATTCCAGCCCTCGAAATTCGAGCGAAAATTCTAGGAACTTTTATTTTTTGATTAAATAAAGACCCTAAAAGTATGCTAATCAATTATAGCCAATTCACTATGCAACACAAAAAACAAACTCATTTTTATTACAAACACATTAACAAATTTAATAAACACACACATATCATTGTATAATTTTATGTAGCAACTTTAAATGCAATTTACTCAAAAAAAGGAAAAAAATTAAAAATCTGTAAGTCTGCAAAACGGCTAAAAAGAAATACCTTTCAAATAATATACATTTGGTCCAAATTGGGATAAAACGGTAGAACGAAGCATCAGTCACAAGAAAGCGCCTAGCCTATTAATATTATAGATAGATATATATGTATACATATATGGGGGATTTCATGTCAAGTGCACCAACTTTTGAAACCGATGTCTTCCGATCGGGATGAAATTTCCACCAAGGTTAGTCCTATTGGATAGTAGTTTAGACACAATTTTTCAACAAGATCGGTCCAGATCTCTCTGAGTTAGAGGGGATCAAAATTTGACATTTTGGCCAAACAGGTGTTTTTTCTCATCCATGTAACTTATTACCTATTGTTCTTAGAAAATTTTCTGCCAAATAGTTTAGATAGCTATTTGTTCAATATTTCGGAAAAAAATACTTAAAAAAAAAAAAAATTTGTAGACTTTTTTTTTTTTTGCTAAATTAAAGCATTTTTTGCCTTTATTTTCAAAAATGGCATTTTTTTTTTTTTTTTCATAAGAAGGCTTAGGATTTTTCCTTTAAGAGGTTTTTGGTCGCTTAGTGGGATGGGAGTGGGATATCTATCAAAATAAATGGTTTGTAACTCAAGACAACGGTTTTTAAATTTTTCACAAATGCACTATTTTGAATTTTTTCCTATTTATGTCTAAAAACTTACAAGTAAAACTTATACTGAGAAACTAGACAAACTAAACTTTCAGATTACATAGTAGAAAAGAAAAGTTATTAAAGAAAAATTTTTTTAAAACATTTTTTTACTTAGAAAAATATTGAAGGAATATTTAAACAATTGCCTTCGGTCATTTTTTTAAACATTTTGAAAAAGATAGTAATTTTTCTTAAAAAAAATTTTTGCTATTAAAAATATTAATTAACCCCACGGGTTAATTTCAGAAAATATGTCCAGGATGTTATTTTTAGGAATTATTAAAATATTATCGACAAGTTTTATCCAAATCCTTCCACAAATATATATTGTTTCGATATTTTGTTTTAAAAAACTTTAAATATCCTTAAATTTTATTTTGACCTTAAAGGGGGACAATTTATAGTCTTTAAATTTAACATTTCTTTATAGGATTGAGAACTTATATCAAGTAGTATAATACTTTGACAAAAGATGTTTGAAATATGAAAACACCAAAAAGATGTAGACTAACAGTTGAAAAAGTATGAAAAATAAAAATTTTCTTCAAATCCGCTGAAATAAAAACGCTGTCCTCGCCAAATTAAGAACAGAATACCTACAATGATTGGCAATTTTAATTACATATACTTTGTTAATAAGAGCCTGAAGTCCAATAATTAATTTCGGAAAATTTCTTGAACAAAATTTTTAAAAAGGTAAAATTGGAGATTTTGAAATAGTGTTAAAAAATACGTAACGTTTTGATATTAATTTAGAACGGCATAACAATAGACGAGATGCAAAATACTTTACATAAGATCATTTTGGGATCAGGAGAATGCAAAAATTTTGTTGTTGTAAATTATTTCAATGTCTTTTAAAATGTGACTCGATTATCTTAATAATGTAGTCTGCGGCGCATGTTATAACTTGGCTGTTTTTCAACTGATAATAGATTTTGTTATATTATTAGAAAGATAATTTGCTCGAGATTATGGTTTATTAATTAATTTATTTGAAGCGCAATTATTAATTTAAAAATTTTTGTGAAATATGATTTTTTTTTTGATAATTTTTACATATAAATTCATATTTGAATTTTGAACTCAATGCGCATCCAGAAAGCATTGTCGGATTTGGCTCAAATTTTGCGCACTGAAGTTTTGGATACAGTGTCACAATAATCCGACCCGCACGTCTTGAAATTTCCAAAAACATGGCTGTCATCATAATATACATATGAAGGCAAAATCAAACGATTCTGGTAAAACAATTATTGCTGAGAAGCAGATATCTTTTTCTGATTGAAACAATTTTGTATTAGTTGCATAAAATACTTTGAGAAAATTTGAAACATTCAGAATTTAAAGAATATTAAAAACTTTTCTGTTTTCTGAATAATTCAGCATTGAAAGAATATTAAAAAATTTTCTGTTTTTTTAATGTAATAAAAAAAAATTTTCAAGTTAAAACCAAATGTTTTAATTAAAATGGATAAAGACCTACAAATCAATTTTGATTAAAAAAGGTTCTTCTATAAAGTAAAAAATGTTTAGTGGATTTTGAAAATAAAATTTTTTATCTGTTTTGTGTGAAAAAATATTCTATTTAGAATAATAGTATAAAAAGTTTTTACCGATTTCTTTTGTAAATTTTTTTAGTATTGTGACAAAACTATTAATTTCTTCTTAAAAAAGAAAATTTTTGTAAAATAATTTTGTATACGCAGTATAATTCTGATGAAATTAATAAAATATGGAAAAAATATTGCTTGGATTTACGACTTGAGAATTAAAAAATAAAAATTATTTTAAATATATTTTTAATATTTTAATAACTAATATTCCACCAACAATTTTATAGTAAATTTTTTAATATTCTTTTCTTAAAATGGAAGCTTCTGGCAAGAAAAAGTAGAAGAAATAATAGGCGGGAAAAGGGATTTCTGGGAATTTTTAATATCAGATTTGAAACTAAAAAAAAATTTTTTTTTTTATATTTTGAGTGTAGCAAAATTTAAAAAATATATATAAATATATATATTATTTTTTCGAGTGGAATAATTTTTATTTTGCTAATTTGTTTGTGGACTAAACTTATTGTTTTTTATACCCTATACCACTATGTGGTTTGGGTATAATGACTTTGTGCTGCTGTTTGTAACAACCAAAAATATTTGACCTAGACCCATCTTTAATTATACCGATCGAATCAGAATCACTTTCTGAGTTGATTTAACAATGTCCGTCCGTCCGTCCGTCCGTCCGTCCGTCTGTGTGTCCATGTAAAGCTTGTAATCAAACTGCAGGTCGCAAATATGAATATATTTTGATGAAATTTGGTATATAAGCTTTTATCGGCCATGGGATGAACGCTATTGAAATTGGTGAGAATCGGTCCATGTTCAGACCTAGCCCCCATACAAATTACCCATATGAAATCGACATAAATTGCAATAAGATCCAAATTGTCATATAGATCTTACTCAAATTGGGTTTGTATGCGTTCATTACATCCACTAATGAGTAGTCCAAAAATGATCCCTTTAACCCCATATAGAGCTGCTTCCCGATCTTCACTTAAATCTATTAAAAAACAAAAATATTGCACTGATTCTTCTCAAATTTTGTTTGTATACATTTTTGCAAAATACAAGAGACTTTACCAAACATGATCAGGATCGGTCCATTTTTGGAACTAGTCCCTTTATAGATATAGAATCCGATATGAACTTTTTCATATCTGCAGCCAAAAAAATTGATAAAAATCCCACTCAGATTTGGTTTTCGCTTATTTTCAATGTCCAGTTAGTTGGGCCTAAGAGATAGGGTTTCTAAACGCATGGTATAGGGTATCGTATGGTCGGTCTAGACCGACTATAATTTTCTTACTTGTTTATGATTGAGTTTGAAAATTTTTTCGATAAAAATATTTTTTTTTTAATATTTCGCTGATTTAAAAATGGAAGATTTGAGAAAAAAATTAAAAAAAATATTTTTTAACACATTTTTACTATTTTGAGATCAAAAAATTTTATATTTTTATTTTGAAATTTGAATTATTTTGAATTAAAAAAGATTTCGGAAATAAAAATAAAAGAACAGAGTTTAGAAAAATATATTGAGGAAATTATTATTTTTTTTTTTTTTTTTACATATTTTGAGTATAGCAAAATTTATTGGTGAAGAAAAATTTAATACCTTTTTTTTTATTTTGGTCTAAGTAATGAAGAACAAATTGTTTTTGCTAAAAAATGTTTTTTTAGTTTTGTTTAAAAAAATTTTATGATAAATATATACGAATCTGAAATTCGAGTGCAAATTCCAGGAAATTTAATTTTTTTTTTAAATTTTTCTCTTAAAATTTTTTTTCAATCTATATTTATAAGATTATAAAGGTATGCTAACCCATTTTAGGCAATTCACAATTCAACGCAGGGCGTGCGATATACAATTAAAATTAAAGTCGATGAATTGTGAATTGGCTAAGATTGATTAGCATACCTTTAGGCTTTTATAAAATTATTTATTATTAATATTTTTATTTAATTAATTACATTTTTCACATATATTATACATAAATTTTAAAATTCTGCACTTGTCCTCCATATGAACTATAACTAAGCCAATTTTCACACTCCTCCAGGACCGCGTTATGCTTGAAAAGGAATGAAAAGTTTTTCCTTCACGTATTAATATATAGATTTGTTATTAATTTGTTTTGCAAGTTTTGCAAAATTTTTTTTTTTTTTAATATAGTTTTCAAATAAAAAACAAGTAAGAAAATTATAGTCGGTCTAGACCGACTACACGATATCCTATATCATACGTTTAGAGACCCTATCTCTTAGGCCCAACTAACTGGACATATAAAATAAGCAAACACCAAATTTGAGTGGGATTTTTATTAATTTTTTGGCTGCAGATATGAAAAAGTTCATATCGGATGCTATATCTATATAGGGACTTGGTCCAAAAATGGACCGATCCTGATCATGTTTGGTAAAGTCTCTTGTATTTTGCAAAAATATATACAAACAAAATTTGAGAAGAATCAGTGCAATATTTTTGTTTTTTAATAGATTTAAGTGAAGATCGGGAAGCAGCTCTATATGGGGTCAAAGGGATCATTTTTGTACTACTCATTAATGGATGTAATGAACGCATACAAACCCAATTTGAGTAAGATCTATATGACAATTTGGATCTTATGGCAATTTATGTCGATTTCATATGGGTAATTTGTATGGGGGCTTGGTCTGAACATGGACCGATTCTCACCAATTTCAATAGCGTTTATCCCATGGCCGATAAAAGCTTATATACCAAATTTCATCAAAATATATTCATATTTGCGACCTGCAGTTTGATTACAAGGTTTACATGGACACACAGACGGACGGACGGACGGACGGACATTGTTAAATCAACTCAGAAAGTGATTCTGATTCGATCGGTATATTTAAAGATGGGTCTAGATCTAATATTTTTGGTTGTTACAAACAGCAGCACAAAGTCATTATACCCAAACCACATAGTGGTATAGGGTATAATGATTCAGGTTGAAAACTAGGTCAAATTGAGGCGAAAAAATATTTTTGGTAATTTTTATTTATTTTTTTGTGGATAAAATATTTTGTGGAATCATCGATTTCAATTTAGAAAAAAAAACAAATTAAGGAAATTTTAATATAAAAAAATCAAAAATTCTGGTTTAAAAAATTTAAAAAAATATTACTGACCAAAATCGGTGAACAAACTTTAATTGGCTTTGTGACTCAAAATTCTGTTTTAGTTTTAGCGAATGAGTAATTTTAATTTATAACAATATGTGCTAGCAGATCCCAGCCCTCGAAATTCGAGTGAAAATTCTAGGAAATTTTATTTCTTCAATCAATTTATTTCTGTCAATATTTTATACCAAAGGTATGCAAGACAACGCGTGTGATATGCAATTATCGTAATGAAATTCGATTGCGTTACTGGCGTTATTGTCGTTATTGGTTTATATCATAATTATTTCTTATCTCAACACAGGGATTTTCATATACAATTTTTGCAAACACATAAACAAATTTAATAAACACTCACACACAGTATTGTATAATTTTATGTATGTGTTAGTAGCAACTTTAAATGCATTTTACTCAAACAAAAGAAAAAAATTTAAAAATATCTAAATCTGGTGGATTGCTAAAAAGAAATACTTTCCAAATGAGGTATGGTTGGTCAAAGTCGGTGTAAAACTGACAAAGTTGCATTGGTCACAAGAAATCGCCTTGACTATTAATATTATAAATTAATTAGCCTTAGCGTATAAGTAATATTATTATTATAAATTAATACTACTCATACGCTAACACTAAGCCAACTTTGCCGATGGAATTTGTTTATTTGATTTTATAGGGCATTAACAAAAGTCAGCAAGAGTTGGTTTGTGTACTGCAAATAAATACAACAAAAGAGAAGAAAAGTTTTTGTTATTATTATTAACAAGAGGGGCGCTAAGATTCAATGCTAGCGACATGAGTTTGTGTTGGCGGCCCATGTGTAACAATCCATAAAATATGTGCTTCTTTAAGTATTTAAAGAAAACTAAGTAAATTTTGATATTGCTTAGTGTATTTGTGTGTGCTTAGTTATAAGTCATAAATTATAGTTCTGTTGAAGTATCTATCTGTCTGCTATATATATAAATATATATATTCTTGTACAATGGCTTTTTTCATTTGACATTTTTATTACAATGCTGTTTGTTAAGCAGTCCAACTGACATTGATATGTATTAATGAAGACCAAAAGTAAAAATATTAAAGATCTTTTTTTTTATAAAAATACAATATATAACGGTTAATTTGTGCTAAACAGACAGTTGGACAGGTTGTAGGAACAAATTGAAAAAAATGCTTTTTTAATTTTCTCTTACTTAAGGACCACGAATTATTAAATATATATTTTTTTAATTTTTAAATTACAGCTTTAGAAAAAGTTTCAAAAAATATTTAACATCGTTCAGCCTTAAGTTAAAAAAATAATGCAATTTTTATGAAAGTAATTGATTTACAAATTAAGCAAAATTGTGTATGTATAATTTTAAATTGATATATACGAGGGTGCTTCCAGAACTAACAGACAAATAGTTTTTGTTAGAGGGCTTGTACCTTTCAGAAATTTTTTTTATTTGGTTTAAGAATAAAGTTTCAGCGAAAAAAAAAAAACAAAAACAAATTTATTTCTATAACTAATTTTGATTTAAAGTCGATCTCAGCGTCTCCGGATCGATCTTCATGGATTTAAAAAAAAATTCTCATAATCTTTGGGCCATAAGATTTCAAATTTTTGTTGTAACAGTCCGACCGCCCTCGCATATTTATATATAAATATAAAAAATTATTTATTAACATGATTCCGCTTCATTTACATATTTGTTGTTAATAAAAAATTTAAAAAATATTTCAATGAAATGTATTCAATCAATTAACATGTGTATAAAAAAATATAAACAAAAACGTTTTATTAAGTCACGTCTAATTTATGATTTGTGATGGCCAGCACCCTGATTGTTGTGATAAGTGTATTAGCATGGCTGATCATTAACTTCTACTTAACACATTTCCGTTCATTTTATCAACAATCG